>JAOXNR010000013.1:12332420-12392345 GCA_028571225.1 Parsonsia alboflavescens
TAGGAAGACAATAAATAAATAAAACATATTATTTATCAATAAGATAATTACATGCTCTAGGGCATACTAATATAACATGTATAACTTTTTTTTTTTTTTCGTGCTTTTTTTTTTTTTTTTTGTTAAATTGAAGCTAAAAGATTCACAGAGAGAAGTTTTCAAGGCAACTATTTTTTCATGTTGTAACATTCTTGTCAAGATCAGAGTTCATTACAATTGTCTAATGTTAAGTCATTTTCGATATGACCGTCCAAGAATTTCTGCCAAAAAAGTCATGTCCCATTTTAATTTTAATTTAATTATTTTTAGCACTCAACTCAAAAGTCACACGCACCTTTGAAGAATTTCTTCTTGTTAATTGATGCCAGTTGGAAAGACTGAAAAATAAAGGGGGGAAAAGGAGAAAAAGAAAAGCTATGCTCCATTGCAACCTCCTTTAACCAACTTCAATGTTCCCAACTTTGCCGACTGTTTTCGGTAGCCAAAGTAGCCAGCACATCAATTTCTTTTTCTTTTTCTTTTTTTCCCTAAAAGATCGTGGTCCAATAATTCTTGTCTTATCATCGTTGTTTTTAGTTTATTAGATATTTTATTAATTTTTTTTAATCATATTATCAATATCTTAACTCTTTATCCTAGTCATTATTGTTAGATTGAATAAAATTATAAACAGAGATATTTTATGAAAAAAAAAAAAATCTTAATTATAATAAAATGATGGCTCATGATAAGAAAAGTAATAGTTTATATGAGTAACAATATATTAAACACTTTCTATATATATATATAATTGTAGTATAATACAATTGAAACAATCTATATAGAAATTATTAAAAAAATATTATTAAAAATTTGAATAGTTACCTAATCATTGAATTGAAGATGTGATTCTATGAAAGTAGTGGAAGGCAGCATTATTGTGCTTGTGATTGTTGCCTTTGGAGATAACGAAATATGCACAAAATATTATCACTGACAAAAATTTGAATTAATTTTCAAAATAATTAATTTAAAAAGTTTTTATTAACATGATACAAAAGAATTATTATGTCTTTTAATAATAAAAATATGACAAATTTATTAAAATTAATAGCACGATATTAAGTCCAAAACAGATGCTTAATACAAAATCTTAAAAAATAAAATATTTTATCTCATTATTGTAATTTTCACACATTTATAATAATCTCATAATAATAATAATAATAATAGTGATGTCAATATCAGGAGGTAGCTTTATATTCAATATCAGACGACTGAAGGAATGAGGCTGCGGTCAATCAAGAGCAATTTACTAATTTTGAAATTAACAAACCTGTCTGCTCCAATTCCTACTCACTCTGATTTGGACACTTAATTTCTGCTCCTCCAAACAGGGCAAACTATTAACGTGAAATTGACCTGATTAATTAGATTGATTGGACCCCCTTTTCTTTTGAAAAAATCATCATGATTGATGATAAGGTGACAAGCATGATCAATGCAATCCTGCTCTTCTTTTATCTCACCAAATAATGAGTTTATAATCTCAATAATTATTGTTTTACATTTTTTTTTTTTTTCAAAAAAAAAAAATTTGTGATTAAATGTAAAAATTTAAAAACGTCTTTCAACCTAATTACAGCAACTTTACCTATAATTAAAAGAATATTTATCCTTATCCAATTAGAATATGTTTCGTCATTTGCATGTTTCCCACACGTTATTCTCAAAGAAGCATGATTCCAAATATTATAGGTTGAAGTTATAAAAGTGACAAATATGGTAAGTTAAAGATGTATTTCATAAAATCTATCATAATAATTATATATAAAAATGCAAATACTTATAATAAATTAAATTATATGACTATGACAGCATGATCCAGTGGTTGCCATGTCAATAGCTGGAAGCAGAGAGAAAGAAAGATTGCAACCCTATTTTGACCTGGCTTTCAAACCTCAAATATAACTAACTAAGTCATGTTGATCAATAATTCTTGAGTTAGAAAGAAGAGTGTGGATGCTGTTGATGATGAGAATAATGAGTGTGTCATTACTATATTATGCCTAAAATCAAACATCCTATTAATTCTTGGAAAAGGAAACACATCTGTCTCGTCAATTTTCACAGTGCATGAGACAATTAATTAGTGTGTATTTTATTTAATCAACCAAACTTCTTATCATTTTCTTTTTCTTCAAAGGAAAAAGAAGAAAAATTAAGTTAAAAAATAGAAACAAAAAATGATTCAGAATAGCTGCAGATCCTGAATAGAATGAAAATGATAAATAATTTAGAATGAATCTATTTCGCTAAATTAATAAGTAATTAAATTAATTGTATAAATATATAACCTATATATTTACATGATCAACAAAAATATTACATAAAATTGGTAATGGTTATTTGAGGAAGAAGATATTTCATCCACCCACAGCTTTGCTATTGGCAGGTGTCAGTCCTTCACTTTTTCTATGTGACCGCTACTGAGACATAGAGACATATCTTTTTTACATTCTTCCTCTTTGTGGGTCATACATGACACTGTATTGCAACGCTCTGATAGACTTGAATAATGTCAAATTATGTGAAAGAAATTCGTAAACTTTGAATATTTATATTCCTATTTTGAATTATTTTAAAATGGATATTTCTTTTTTTAAAAAAAATTAATTAAAATTTATTCAAGAATTTGATATGATTAAGTGTAAAAACTGAACTAAGTTAATTAATATTATTAAAATTTGTAAAAGTCAAAATAAAACATTTAATTTCAGATAAGACAGAGGGGATAGATAAAAATATAATTAAATCTTGCGAGAGGGGGGCGGGGGTTATAATCATTCAATAATTCCTATTTACTCTCAAGCAAGAAATTAAATGGGTGCCCACGTTTGTTTCCTGACTTTTTTAATATACCTGATTATTCAACTCAATGAAGTTCACTGATCAAACAAAACGAAAGAAAAAAAGAGAGGAAAAGAAAATTGAATTTATGTTATCTCGATTAAAATTTATATTGACCTGAAATTTCTTACTTATCTTATAATTTTTTTTTTAATTGATTAAGCTGCAACCACCGGAATGGGGAAAATAGAAAATTCCTCTTAATACAAATAATTGAAGAAAGAAATATTTGTAGCATAAACATTTCCGACAAAATTGTTTGGATAATAATGCGAGGCAGATTTGGTAAGCCATCTTCATCACCAACTAGGGTGGCACGGCACGTGATCTCCCAACATCCAGCGTGGCCCAATCCCCATGGGCCCATATTCTTCCTATTTTTTGGGCCTTAGTTTCTGGTTTTTTTTTTTCAAAAAATATATTTTATATAAATTCAGTTACATATATATATATAAAAGAATAATTATTATGTAAAATATCTTTTTAGAAGAATGTGATGTTTTTAGATATATTTATGAAGATTAAGTCCATGTATAAAATTTAATATAAAGTCAAGTAATTTAAACAATTAAGAATCATTATACCAATTAGGTTCTGTTGTTTGCAATTATTTAGATAAGGCTGATATTTGTTTAAAGGCATAATATATGTAAATAATAAATTTCCTAACAAAAAATATATATATATATATATATTTTTTTTAAGAAATTAGATTGCTATAGAGAATAGAGATATTAAAAGAAAGAAAAGGAGAGAATTTACGCTACAAAAGAAATTAAAAGGCACTATAAAAAAAATATAGAGAAATATCATGACACCAAGGAGTCGTCTTCTCTGGTCCATCTCATACGCCTATGTTCCCTTCTAGAGGAAGAGAGGGGGGCAAAAAATTAGGGGAGAATTTGTTTGTTTGCTTGAGAAATTCTCTCTAGCTAAATCATGCATGTTATGATCTCCTTTTCAACTTGATTTATGGATGTCAATTAGGAGAAGGGGGGAAGAAAAGAAAGAAAACGACAACCACCATATTGATCCCCATAGATGTGACTGTATATTGGAGTTCAATTTTTCTTCTTGTTGGGGATTCATTTTCAACCATAATTGCCATTGAAAAGGGAACCGCGTGATCCATGGCTTATTTTATACTTTCTCTGTCATTAAATATAAATCATTTTAATTAATTTTTTTTGTCACTGATTATAAGTCATTGTCATTAATTCATTAGCTTTTTTAAGACCTTTTTTTCTCTCTATTACCCTTGTCACCTTCTTTTCATTATGTGTTGTTGTTAGTTTCATTAACGTATAAATAGGGACATTTTAAAAAATATATATTATCTTAATCTTTTCAAAATGATCATGTCCAATAACTTATATTTAGTAACATAGGGAGTAATAATTATGAAAAATTATTATGAGTTACTCCATATCCGAAATTAAATTTGAAAAGATTTTATAAAATTTTTTTATTTTAAATAAAAAATTTCCAATGAATATGTTTTTTATAATTTCTAATTCGTCAAAGATAATAAAAATATAATTTCAAAAAATTAATCTCTTTGCGAATAAACATAAGTACCTTTTTACCCTTATTGTTATACTAATAAAAAATTTACGTGTAAAATTTGAAATTAATTTTAATGAGTACTCTATTTTTATTTATTTATTTATTTTTCCTGTAGCATCATTTGCAGGACTAGGACACTTGCTGTGAGGCGATTACGATCAAGGCAGGTGAAATTACAAGTTGATCCCCCGACCGAAGTGCATGCTGATCTACATATATTTTGAGGTTTTAAGCTCACCGAAACTATCATCATTATACTTTAGTACTTGTCTGTAATGGGAAAAAGAAAGGAACCACCTAACACCCATGAGATCAATTAATCTTCTGCACCTTCATGAACGTATACGTATTAATGGTGCTATGACTACTATATTAACGTGATGCTAATATATACTCTCTCCCCCGTCCACAATTTGAATATCCACATTTTTATTTTGAATTATTCGAAAATGAATGCCTCATTTTCAAATTAATAAAAAAAATTTCTTAATAAGTTATATTGTTAAGAATAAAATGAAATAAGTTAACTTATTTTCTTAAAATTTATGCAATTCCTAATGAAAGGAGTATATGAGAGATGATCAAAGTCAAAAAGTTAATTTGATTGTAATTAAAAGCTTAATTAGTACAGTGTGGATTTCTGCTACATTAATTCATGCATGAATAAGTGGAATTTTTCTTTTCCTTTTTTTTTCACCTCCAATTAATCTAATTAGTAAATAAAAGGAATACGTGTGAATAAGGAAAAGGGATCCCAAGTTTTACCAGCTCCGAGCTATAGGTTATATTTTTCTTTGTTAGTGAACGACAAGGAAATGGAGTTTCAAGATAAAATTCCAACCCGAGTTGATTGAAGAAGAGAAAGGCAAAAGATGGAATGATTACAGGAATGAGATGGTGGAGCCACTTGTCATCAATATCATCATTTTAATTTCTAATTTTCTTTTTTGAAATAATAATATTTCGGATTTTTAATTTGGTTTTTTTTTTTTTGTTGAGAGAGAGGGGGAGAAAGGGATCAAAGATAGGGTCAGCTCCTCCCCTCTCTCCGGCTTCCCACTGGGTCTCGATGAATTTAGTTGAATGATAAAGAACACCACACGTGGAGTGAGAATCAAGGGACTGTCCAACAACAAAATATAAGGACTTCCCTATACAGTTTACGAAAAATGTAAATTAATCTTTAATATTGCCTACTAATTATATGGCTTTAATTAAAGAAATATATATGAAAATTTTGAATATAGATCCAGACATAAATATCTTAGTTCACATCTTTACAATACATGTATTCATTATACCTATCATGTCCTACACAACATTTTCCGATTTAATAGCTGGAGTTAGTGAAATATGATTCATATCATATATTCCTTCTGTTTGAAATTGAATGCTCCATATCATCCAAATTTGAAGAGTTTCTTATTACTTTCACAAAATTGCTAATTTATTCATTCATTAATGTAATTATTAGTGATAGGAATATTATGTCGGTGACTATATAAATCCTTAAATATAGGATATGGTTAATAATATTTGATATTAAAAACCTATTTATTTTTTAAAAAGAGATATTTAATATGGAACCCACTAATATAGAAGTAGGATAATTTCATATGTGGAGTATATATAGAAGTGTTATATTGTGCATTTCATATACTTCCTTTGATACTATTTATAAGTGGTTGTTGTTAGTTTATTAATTATTTTTCTATTTTTTTTTAATCATATTATCCTTGTCTATTTCTTTTCCTTAAATATGAGTTATTGTTTAATTAACATATAAATAGAGACATTTTAACAAGAAAAAAAAATTATTTTAATTTTTTCAAACTAACAATCAATAACTCAAATAAATAAGTTTTGTCATGAAGAACATTGTTTTCGATAGAATATTTCCTGACCCCACACCCCATATATATAGTTTCCCATCATTATGGTGGTTGCTTAATGCTTGCATTCACCTTTTCTTATCTCCAATTCTCTAGGTTAAACATTCGACTTGATCAGCTACAAGTTTAAACCACTTCTTTTTTATCCGTTGATGCGAAAGAAAAAGGGAAAAAGATATACCTCAAGTAAATCAGCACTCCTATAGCTTAGATTGAAAGAGTCAAAAAAAGAAAATATATATGGAAACCCTCCTCAAGAAACAACGATAAAGAAAGAGGGCTAGAGAGAGAGAAAGAGAAAGAGGTGAGAGACCCACAAGAGGGGCTCAATTGAGGGTCATCTACAGAGAGATAGATGTACTAGTGTTAGTATAGGTATCTGAGCCTAAAAATATATCAATATTCCATGATCATGGCAACCGATAACAACCTTAATTCTCTTCGCAGCAGGTCAAGTAATTTTCCACTACAATTGCTAGAGAAAAGCTCAGAAAATCAACAACAACAGCAAGATCATCAAACACCTCCTCCTCCACCATCTTCTTCTATTACCTCGACAACTTCTGCAGAGCCTTCAAATAATAATAGTAATAAGAAGCCTCTGCCCAAAAGAACTTCCACCAAGGATCGACACACTAAGGTAGATGGCCGGGGACGGAGGATCCGGATGCCGGCAGCTTGTGCCGCTAGGGTTTTTCAGCTCACCAGAGAGTTAGGCCACAAGTCCGACGGCGAGACTATAGAATGGCTTCTTCAACAAGCCGAGCCAGCTGTCATAGCCGCTACCGGCACTGGAACTATACCGGCAAATTTTACTTCGCTGAACATCTCGCTTCGGAGCTCTGGGTCAACCATGTCCGCTCCTTCTCAGTACTTAAGGAACCATTACTTTAATCAGAATTTTGCAGCAGCTTCGCAATTGATCAGGAGTAATATTGATGAGTCACATCGGAGGATTTTATTCCCTGGAGTTGGTTTATATTCTTCTGATAATAATTCGTCCAATTTTTCCTTGAATTTCGCTAGTCATGATAATAACGTGAGCAGTGGTACCGTAAATGCGATCTTGCAAGCCAAGCAAGAGCTACGTGAAGCAGCGTCGAAGTGTCTTGATGTGGGAGAGGGAGAAAATGGAATGCAGGGAATAAGGAAAAGAAGGCCAGATCAGGAAGATCTGATGACGTCGTCGGTGCAAAATCATTTGGGGAATTATATGGTCCAGACGAGTTCAGGATCCATTGCTGCAACTCCTCAAGGTCAGATTCAAGCTGCGGCTGCTTTTCTCATGGTGGGGAATCCTAATAGTAATCATCAATTAATCAGAGGGGATTCTCTATGGGCATTTCCTAGTCATTTGAGCAGCAGCTGCAACAATAATATTAGTACTCAAAGGGGAAGCTCAATGGCGGCGCCGGCCAACAGTGGTTTGCATTTCATGAATTTTCCAGCTGCTCCGGTCTCGGTAGTACCTGGACAACAAAACTTTGACGGTCAATTGGGAATGCTGAGTAGTAGGAGTACTGCTACTACTGCACTGAACTCCTTCAGGCCAAATATTCCTGGCGGTGGTGGAGCTCCGGCTGAGGCTAATAGCAATAATGATAATCCCCATCTCGGAGGAGATGATCATGGATGGAACAACTCATCAACTAGTACACACCAATGAAGCAATTAGTGTACGATTTATTGCAAGCTTTTAATTAATTTAGTTCGTTTCTTGGAGCTCTACTATTACTCATTACTTTTGTTATACATATATAGATATATGTTAGGTCTCAAGAGATCAAATTTCTCTTATAAACTTGAGAGAAATCTGACGATCTATAGCTTGAGTTCTAAGTGGTACCAAAAACATGAGTTTTAGGGTTTTTGAAGAGTGATTTTGACTGCTTTTTGCAAAGGTTCTTTTCCAGAAAACAATGGAATATCTTTTTCAGTTATCTTAACATAGTAATTCCGAGATCTTTTCATGCCTATATAGCTATTCACCTAGCACCTATAACTTAGGCTTTGCCATCAAACAATAATATTGTTACTATTTCCATTTTGAGAGTCGTTTATTTTTTATATGTGAAACTAATTTCAGTCTAACGAATCCTATGTTTACCTTGAATTGAATTGATCTCCTCAAATTCCTCCTCTATGTGAGTTATATGTCTTATTAACTATCAGTGTAGACTGTAGGGAGAGCTCCTTGTTTTACTGTGCATCTACCCATTGTACTTTTACGAATAAGGCATATGTACTGCACCCTGTGATTAAGGTTCTGCTAGTGGAGGAAACAGTCCAAACAAAAGGGGTACTCAAAGGTGAATTCATGGAGCCCATATACACATAACACGTAGTTGTGAGCTTCAGCCTTTTGAGGTAGCCTTCATGGCCTTCTACTGTGTGTGCATGAATATTTGTTCTTGCTTTCTGATCAATATTTTGCCCAAAACTCATATCGATTGCCCCGTGTACCACCGGAGGAATCATTTCCCATCTTTCTCTTGCAAAAGCTTCTGAGCTTGAGGTACATTAATGTTGTTTTTTGAGACCCTACCAAAACATCATGCATGTGTGTCCTACATAAAACGTATGTATATATTTTCCAGGTATATATATATATATATATGTATCAGACTATCAGTTACTTATGACCCACATTGCATGATTGTCATGTCTACAATGCCAGATCTTGCATAATATTCTCCTATTTTTATCGGCATTTCCTCTTCTTTGAAACAAAACCACTTTTTCAATCACATGATTGTGAGTGTCAAGATTTTTTCTTTATCCTTCTCAATGATCAGTAATAATCTTCTTTTTTCAATGTATTACTTAACATGTATGTATAGTTTTCTTCCTTGAAATAGCTAGTTTCATCTTTGGAACAGGCAATTTTTTTATCTCCAAGGATTCCAGGTTCAAAAGGTGGTCTCAATGATAAGTTTAACTTTCTTAGCTAACGATGCTTATAAATTGATTCGAACATTAATAAAAAAAAAAAAAAACTTGTAGTATTAATCTTTTGCCGTGCCCATAAGCTGTCCTATAACTACTAACTAGCCCTCATTAAGTAATAAGTGGACATTAATGCTTCTGATCTTAAAGGTCTTTCTATATATATCTCTGCAAATTAATCATGAATTGGAGTATCACTTGCTCGGAAACACGTGTATGTATCACTCCTTCGTACGTAATTACATGTATCATTTTAATTTAATCAAATTTTAAAAAGACGAATTGTTTGTATATTAGTTTATTTTTATATAATAATATTTTTCTTAATTATGATATATTCATTTCACACAATTGAAAATAAAAATAAGAATGTTTAGTTACAATGAGGGAGTAATAATTAATTTGCTTAGCTAGCTAGTCTACTGCAGGAGATATTTTGTTTACCACCTAATTAACTAGTGCATTCGTCACTAATTAATATAAGTTATCAGCCATCTTTTAATAAAAAATTAAAGTTACTTCCCTCCCTAAAATATTTTTTAATAATTACTTTAAAAAATATGATCGTCATTTTATAAGTATATTATTAGAAGGATAATATAATAAAAATATTTTCAAATATCTATTTAACCTAATGATTTATATTTTAGTGATGAATAGCGTATATAAGAATGATCATGTGCAATAAAGACATTGTTTTAATGGCATTCTACAGTGGTAAAAAAATTTTTAAAATAAAAGTAACAAAAAATGATTAGTTTTTGAAGGTCGTGGGGGGGAAGGCAAGCTGATCACATTGACAAAACATATGGTGGAGCAGTTCAATTATTGCCACGTCAAATCGAAGGACTATAGGCTACGGATGTATCATTAATTCACCACTGCTATTCTGCGACTGCACTAGTACTAAATTATTAGTCTCGACTCATAACTTGGCCTCTTTTTCTTTAACGTATTTTTTTAAAAATCAAATAATTGAATATCATCTTTATACAAAAATAATGTATTGACTCCGTTAAACTATTTAAAAATTTGAAATGACAAAGAATCATAAGAGTAGAAGTGGAAAATAACGATACTCAGTAAAATTTTATAAAAAAAAACTATATTATATGAAACAAATTTAAAGATTTAAAACGACATACGTTATGAACTAGATGGAATATATTCACAAAAATAATTAAAAGATACATGTAAGTTATTCTTATTATGTACCCGTGAACGTTATGTAAAAAAATATATTTCAAGATTTGGAGCTTGTATTTGAGGATCCTTAGGATAGGAGGACTTGTCACGCTTTGATGTAATTGTTTGATAGGCCTACTAATTAATGCAATTTAGAACAGTTTTTTTTAAGAAAAAAATTTGCATCTAGTAATAGCTCTAAAGAAAATTATATTTAAAATTCAGTTAATAAGGTTGCCTTTTCTATAAAATAAATAATTTGTGTTGAGTTCACTTTGAAGTGAATTTTCACCGAATTAATTAAATTAAAATTAAATACATTAGTATAAAAGAATAATGTGTCTTATTCTTTTGGATTTAGTTAAGTTCCAAAATTATATTTTTTATAAGTTCAGAGTAATTAAATTAATTAATTATGAAAATTTAAAATTTCATAATTAATTTAATAAAATGTACCTCCCTATTGATTTCTAAATTCTAAGAAAAAGGGGAAAGAAGAAAAAAGTCTCTGGAAACCCGTTTCCCTTTTCCATGTTTTCCCACGCTGCATCGTTTGTACAGTCAAAAGTCCTACAGGAAAAGGGCTTGGAGCCCAAATCACGTGCGGTCAGTAAGGATTATTTCAACCAGAATAACCAATAGATTTCTGCCAATTCAATGAAATTGATAAACTAACTGTATCTCTTCACCAGGTGGCATTCTTTCATTTGCTCGAGTCCACCATGGTTCCTTCTTTTTACAATAGATAATTATTTTGAAAATTTCGGTGCCTCTTTCTTGGTGAAGCACAAAGATTCTTTAGAAAATCTTTTGCCTTCTATGCTAATTCCAATCACCTTTTAAACACACTTTCCATAAATCACTCTTTTGGACTTTCCTTTCCACTGCACATAGGCGTGTTTTGCTGCAAAATTTCTTCCTACTTCCCCAGTTCAAGAAAACAGTGCTTACCTCTGTTAATTTTCAGCAAAGAAGATAATAGAGCAGCTGTTGATTCAAATTCTTTTTTTTTCCCTCCCTTTTTTTTTGGGTAGTGAACGATGGGTAACTCTGGGAATAATCTTCTTGCTGTGATAGCCAAGAACATTGATGTACTTGCTATGTAAGCATGTGTTTTCTGATCCCTCATTTTTGGTGCATGGTTTTTGTTAGTCATATTATGTACTTTCTGCTGTTTCATTTTTGGTAGTACCTTGCTAAAGATGGATTCTTTTGTTATTTTCAGGCCTCTGGTTTCTCTTGTTTATCCTCTGTAAGTTTATACCTCACTACATTTTGATTTACTTGGATGGAAAAGGGGATTTTCCTAATTTCTTTTCTATAAGTTCTAGTTAAGACAGTAAAGTTGAATATTTGAGCTTACTTTATTGCTTGTAAAGTACGACTAATTAAACACGGAGTACAATTTTTAATGCATTTGTCACGGGACCCGATGTCGTGGGATAGTAAAGGACTGCAAAGTTGTAATTTTTATGTCTGATCTTTGGCAGGTATGCTTCCATTAGGGCCATAGAGACTAAATCACCGCAAGATGATAGGCAATGGTTAACTTATTGGGTTCTTTATTCTTTACTGACGCTGTTTGAGATGACATTTTACAAAGTTCTTGAATTGTAAGGCTCTTGCTCTCACTTCAGTTCTCTGGAACATCTTTCATATTTTGCTGCTGTGAATTTGTTCTTGTACTTTTACTGAATTTGCTACTGTCAATTTCGAATAATAGAAACATTATGTAGTCTGTCTATCCTGAAACAATTTGTGGGTTGTAACAAATGGTGGCTGATTACTTCTTCAGTATTTCAGTAATATCAAATGAGTATAATGGGCGATACAAGGACAACAGGATCTGCATTATTTTACCTTCTCCTTCAGGGCATTGAGTCACTTCTGCAATTTACATCATACTATATGATAAGGGTTATTTCATTATTACTATTATTATTATCCATCTTAAAGAAAAGCCCATTTTCAACAAATGATTTTTAACATTGACATTGATTGAAGAATTCTGTTCATGCTTCTCTGTTTTGTCCATTTTCATCTGAGTGTAAGTGGGAATCTATGCCAAAGGCCAGAACCATGATGACAAAAATTAAAAGAAATGAGTGTTATTTTGCAGTTACTATCATGGTTTCTGCTTTTCTTATCTCGTCGTCAGGAGTAGTATCTATGAGGATGTCTGAAAAAGAGATATTCTACTTAATTTTTCATACTTTCATTTCATCTTTGTTTAGACTCCCAATTTGGTCCTATGCAAAGCTGGGTGCCATATGCTGGCTAGTTCTACCTCAGTTCAATGGAGCTGCTTATGTCTATGAGCGTTTCATCAGACCTTTTTACAGAAATCCAAGAGTAAAAATTTGGTATGTACCTCGGAAGAAGGATGTTTTCAGTAAACCAGATGATGTGCTCAGTGCTGCTGAAAGATATATAGAAGAGAATGGACCAGAGGCATTCGAGAGGCTTATAGCCCGGGTATGCTCTACATCATCATGGTTTGCCGTTACTTTCTTGAGCATATAAGATATTTGTTCATGAAGATTTTTGAATTCAATCTGTTTCTTGAACTCTCCTATAATTTATGAGTTTTCGCATATATGAATTGATTTTTGACTATTAAAACCACACTTCTAATGAGGTACATTTTGTAGTTGGTTTTTAATTGCTTTGCTTCCTTTATACCTAAACAAACACATGGCTTGCCGGCTACTTTTACATCCTAGACTACACATACTTCATCCACCAGTCCTCATCATATAAAGATTGAAAAGTCCGTTGAACTTCTGAATTTGAAGAAGCCTTAATGTTACTATGAACTAGAAGTGGCTGGAGCATTCAATGCAATTTGTCTCTGGTTAGCAATTTGTCCTGAATATCTGACCTTGAGACAATAATGTATTTTCATGTTTCAGAGGTACCCTGACCCATCAGGCATATGCAATTAAGTCCTCCAAAGTTACCTCTTCTTTCTCATGAAGTTACCACTTCTTTCTCATTTGTTGCCCAAAAGTACAGCAGAAAATTACAGTTAGTATTGATCAATGCTTTAACCTAGAGACACTGTTTCACATAGGTAATCTTGCCGTATTACAATTAATGGCTATTCCAATAATTGTTCAGAAAAGGAAACAGAATCCTCCTTTTTCTGTTGATTCTAATGTTCCAGAACTATAATTCCTATTAACTTCCAAACCAACCAACAAAAAACGAAAAACTTTTATGCTCATACTTTTCTTATGCAAATTTATCATTGTTGATTTTGTCTTCCTGTAGGCCGATAGAGATTCAAGGGCAAGGAGGAGCAACTATATGATCTTTGAAGATGGCTATCATTGATGTTAACATAACTTGTTGTATGTATTGGTATTCTACTATCTCAGCTTCTACTGCACAAGTATTTTGAATGGACCTTGGTGCTTTGCTTTTTCCTGACACTTGGGTTTTGTTGAAAATGTGCTTGTCTATCGTTTATAGAGAGAAAATGCTGCAAAGTGAGAACCTTTCCACTTTGGATATTCACTAGTGTTATGAGTTGCTTTGTGGACCTTTCTTGACAACTTTGAAGATTTATGGAATCAACTTGATGCTCTTTGGTACTTCACCATAAGTTATCATGCTTTCTTGTTCTACTCTATCCTACTTTAGATTAATTGATGAAATGGATTGGCAGGAGATCTTTATCAGTTTCTTTTTCTACTTTGTCTATGTATACAAATAAAGCTGGTGGTTTCCCTCTGTTTCCGTCTTTCATTCTTCCAAAAACTGATAGTTACAGTGAATTCCAAATGTGCGGATTGGAACGAAGAGATCATGCTTTCCTCAATGGATTACAAAATATAGACAGACTCATTCTGCAGAAGTGTCCCAAGTTAAGATGAAAATGTAAAAACAAATGAAAGAGATGATTTCTCTTGCAGTATTAATCTGCATGTGAGGGTAAAAAAAGGACCACAGAGACGTCCTTGCCTTCTCAAAAGGCATCTAAGCTTTTCACATTGTGCAAATTTTCAGCAATTTCCCTAATGAATTGATGAAGACCATTCAGAATGTTGCTCTTGATCATTCTGAATCTGTAGATCACCGTTTGATGGATGTCTTCTTGATCAAAAGAAATGTGAACATCAAGTCCATGGCCCAAACAGATGAAACCTTTGAATATTCAAAGACATCTTATGATTTGGGTTGATTGTTCCACGTGAATATATGGTAAATTCATTAAAAAAGTTTTTTTTTTTTTTGTGTGAAAGAAAGTTATACATGAAAATATTATACTCTCTCATCATTAAATATAAGTTATTTTAACTAACTTTTTTTATCATTAATTATAAGTCATCGTTGTTATTTAGTTAGGTATTTGATGGTATTTTTTTTTTATATATTACCCCTCCAAGGGTGTTTAAATTTTTGAAAAAATTATGTGAGGATCGGGTAAAAAAATTATTTTAATTTTTGTAAAATGACAATTGGTGGTTTATATTTAGTAATAGAGGGAGTACTAATTACGTTTTATTGGACTTAAAAGTCATTTGAAGCGATTTGTCAATATTAAGGTAAATAATTTTTTTTTTTTTCAAAATGTCCTTATGGAAAAGAACGTTAAAAAATAAATAGTGAAAAAATGTTTTACGAAGGGAAAGGGTTATATTGGAGAAAATGAGTAAAATATCCATTAAACTTACTAACAATGAATTATAATTGGGGAGAAAAAAAAGTGAGTTAAAATTATTTATAAATAGTGACGGAGAAGGGAGTATAAGGTAAATTCATTAAAAAAATTGTCATTTTTAATTTTTGTGTGTGAAAGAAATTTATAAATGAAAAAACTATATTTATTAAGTTTTATTGGATCTACAGTTCTGACCAATTTGAACTGTAAATTCTCATCTCCTCTAAAGATAAACCAGAAAAAAAGGAGATTGATTAGCTGCATTTTCGAGACTAAATTCACAAGTGACAAAATTACAACCAAAAAAAGGAAAAGAAATGTCAAGCTAAAGAAAAAAATAATACTTAAGTTATTGCTAGTTAATGAGGAAACACTAATGGAATTCATGGGACCTACTCTCTCTTTTTTAAAAAAATTATTGTTTAAAGATTTATTTTATGAGAATTAAAGTAATCATAATATTATCTATTTGAAATAAGTTTATTTTCTTAATTTATCTTGAATTACGTTCCAAATCCTCTTTCCTCTCCTTCACCCTCATCTTCTTTATTTGATTGGTTAATTTAAAAATTGGATTACTTAATGTAGTTAATTGTATTGAAATATATTAATAGGAAATTTGACAAAGAAAGTGCAAAATAAATAATTTAGTTATATTTTATGTCTCAAATTGTATAAACGAAAATCATTTTGAAACAAATTCCATCTCCTTAAAATATATTCTTTTTTAAGGGGAGTGAGTAATTTGTAATTATAGAAATGGAAGGTGGGGAACGGTGTCTTTTAAGGAAAATTTTGATATGCATTACCCAATGTGAACTTTATAATTGTTATTTTATCTTAATTAATGTGAGGTAAATTATGTAATAATTAAATAATGATTAGAAAGTTTATATAGATCTGATAGAATATTACTAGCATATCTTTCTTAAATTGAAGACATTTATTATTTATTTATAGATAAAACAGAAAAATTAAGATGTTTATATTGTGAGACAAAAGGAAAAGATAAAGTTGGAGCCTTGTTTGCTTATCTTTTGACCAAAGAAAAAGAAGGGGAACAACAGATGCTTTTGGCTTTATTTGCGAAAAGACAAAGTTGGATTAAAAAAGGATAAAACCACGGAATTGAACGTCCCAATCATCGAATCCCAGATATATGTAGCTGACTTTGAGGCTTGCTGACATGGCTTTCAACAACGAAATATGAGGGATGTTAGAACCAAAGAAAAAAGGGTAAAACAAGAAAAAAGGACAGAGAAAGGGAGAAAAATTGTATGCAGCTCTGCACGTTAAAGGTTTTCACAAAATCCCCTCCTCAGATTTTGGTACATTTCTTCATCCACAAAACCCTTTTGTTCTTCCACAAAAGAAAAAATCAAATAAATTAAACCCTTCAGATTTCGTTAAAATTTTTTCCCCCTTTTTTTTTAGTTTGTTTCCTTGCTGATGTCTAAATTCTTTAATAATAATAATAAAAATAGAGTTGAAAAAGAAGGGAAAAGGGCTCAGATTTATTCCAGACATTGTCTCTTGAATGTGTGGATGTGGCAAATGGAAATGTCATTTGTTTGTTAGATGATTACATGATGGGATTTCGATTTGATTTGTGTTTCCAAGCTTCAATTTTTACGTGCATATTCAAGATTCTTCGAAACGTAGTTTCACTGCAACGGGATCAGGGGTATTTTTAGGCATTTTTCCTTTCATTTTTCTTTTCTGAAGTGGGGTTTAGTCATTTTTGAGCTGATGTTGAATAGCATTGATACTGGAATACAGATCTTGAGCCGTTCTAAGACTCTCACTCTTTCCTTCACAGTGTTATGCCCTGGAATTTTCATTATTTTTGATGGCATAATGATGGTTTGATGATGATATATATAAATAGCATTCGTTCTGGAGCTTGTCTGTTAATATAGTCGGGAGAGAGTGGGCATGGAGGAGGATTTTTTTCATTTTAACTGTGGTTGTTCAAATGGGTTTTGGGTTCTTGCAAGTGATTAAATTTGAACTTGAATGGCTGATCTGTTGAAGCCAGGTTGTGCAGAAAGAGACATTGACCAGGTATATTTCATTTATGACTTTGTTTTGTGACCTTTGCTATCTCCAGAATTTTTAAGATGCTGGGTTTTTTTTTTTTTTGGGTAATTGAAGGCCATTATAGCACTCAAGAAAGGGGCATATCTGCTGAAGTATGGGCGGAGAGGGAAGCCGAAGTTCTGCCCATTTCGACTTTCCAGTGTATATCTCTTTGCTACACAATTCATCTTGCAGTAACCATTTTTTTCTTCCCTGGAAAAGTTTTTAAACTTACTCTTACGGGGTAGAATTTGTCTTGTGGGTATCTAAGTAGCAAGCCCTTTTGGCTGTCCCAAAAGCAAAGGATTTTTTTCGTTTTTCTTTACTGTCTTTTGCCCCTCATCACAATGTGAGGAGGGAGGAGGTCAGATCTGCCAGTAAAATAGTATCTCAGTTTAGAACTACCCCTTTGAAACTAGAACAACTTGAGAGCCCTACATAAAGCAGACATCAAATTTGAACTGAGCACTGTGCAAGTTGTTGTGATTTGAGTTTCAAAACAATCATTTTGTGCTTGAATCCTTTTTACGAGGAATGAGCATAAATGTGATGATTTCCTAAACCTTTTGTTCACCTTACCTATAGTTGAGGGAAAACTAATTGCTGTCCGTTTTATGCCCTTTTTTGTTCCTTTGAATATTTATGCAGGAAGGAAAGATGATCTAGTGGAAACATTCCCTTTTATCCTAATAATGTTTACTGAACATAACTGAGGTTCCAGTCAAATGCCTTGTATTGTAGCTGGAAACTCCATGTATGCAATTTGGAAGCAATAACATATTTAGTATGCCTGCATTGTGTCCCTAGTGGTGACCTTTATATGTTAATGATTTTAACAGCAACTACTCTGTTCATATCACCTCCATTGTCATTTAGTAAAGAGATAGGATTACACTGTTCTTATTATTAATCAGGATAAATCCGCAATTTTTGAAATCTTTTAGTTTTCTGTCCACTTGCTTTTGGGCTTACGAGTTTTCTTTATTCCTTTCATCTATAAGAGAGAAAATATTTTTTTATTTTTTTCTCTCAGTTTTCTATGGATTTTCTGGCTAAATTTCAGGATGAGTGTACACTAATATGGTACGATGGCAAAGATGAGAAACAGCTTGACCTGCGACAAATTTCAAGAATAATCCCTGGACAGAGGACTGTGAGTTTGCTGCATCTTTCCTTGTTTTCAGTTTAAAAAGATTCTTACTGAGAACACAGGTTCTGCTCCTCATGTATTACAAGCATAAGAGAATGACCTGTTAGCTTCCCTTCTGTTGATTGGGGGATCGTTTCTGGAGTTCTGGCTGTGATTAGTCTCAATAGATACTAAAGATATAGAACTTTCTGACTGGAAAACAATATAGCCTTGCAAACTTCTTCAACATTTGCTTCAATGCTTTTTTCCAATATTTGAAGTTTGGAGTTAGTTCTGTGAATATGTTCTGCGAAAGTATATATTTGAGGTGTTAATGTCCTCTTACCCTTTGATAAATCAATATGTATGTTGTCATTATTCAAATATGAAAGAACAACATATTGTGGCTCTGTTGTCAAATTCTACTCGGTTCAAAATCCGAAATTGATGTAAATTCGGTAGATTTGCGAGTAAACTCAGACGAGTTCACCCGATTTCATGTTATCCTAAATTAAAGTGAAATTGGGTCCACCCATGACATTATCCATTTGTTAAATGGGTTATTTCTTCCCAAAATTCATTTCTTTACTAGTAGTAGGGCATTCCAATTCCTTCTTTAGATCAGCATTCCACTCTCCCACACACAACAAAGAAGCCGTCTTCCTCCCAGTTCCAAATATCTATACTTCAATTCTTTGATAACTGAGGTCATGGGTGAGACGAGCTGCTGCAGTTTGTGACCCGGTGTCGCAACACTATGAGGCTGTGAGTTGAAATTGAAGTTCAAGTTTGTCTCTCTGCTAATGTGAACTGTGACCTGGGCTGGGTCTCTATCTGATTTTTCTTGTTTCATTTTCCTATTCATGTTTTTCTTTTATTTCGTTAATTTGATATCCTATAGCTTTTGAAATATGAACTGCTTGGATTGTGGTTTGGATGTTGAACTTTGTTTTACTCTTGGGTCTTGAGGATGATGAATTCATTATGAACTTGACTCTTGGGTTTAACACGTGTATGACTAATTCAAGGTATGATTTGATATATTTATTTAATTTTTAGAGAATATAAATTATTGAATTATTGACACTTTTAGTCCATGAACTATTTTTGTTTTCTAATTTTGATCCATAATGTTTTATTTTGTCATGTTTGGTCACTCACAAATTTTAATATGTTAACTTTGGTCCATATTTTTTTATTTTGTCTTTTTTGATCATCAAACTTTTTTTTGTTTGGGCAAGTTTGGTCATTTTCAATAAAAGCATATTTTAAATTATTTTTTAGTTGGAATGACCAGGATATTTTTTGGCACTTTAAGTTTTTATTTTCCCTATACACTAACGAACGGGTCATACCCGAACCCTCTAGTGTGTAGGAAAAAAAAAAACTTGAAGTGTCAAAAATACCCTTGTCATTCCCGTTAAAAAATAGTCTAAAACATACTTTTATTGAAAATGACCAAACTTGCAAAAAAAAAAAAAGAAAAGGTTTGAAAACCAAAATAGACAAAATAAAACAATATGCACCTAAGTTACCATATTGAAATTTGTGGATGACCAAAGACGACAAAAAAAAACATAATGGACCAAATTTAGAAAATCAAAATAGTTTATGGACCACAGACGACATTTAGTCATAAATTATTTTATATATTCTTTCAGAAGGTATATAAACTCTAAGAATTTATGATATGAGTTTACATGGCCTCCACAGAGTTTATATAAACTCTTGAACCTAACAACCTTGTATTGTGGTGAGGTGAGTCATTTGTCAATCAATCCATTTTGGGTCATACAGTGAGAAATTTCTGTAAAAGAATGGGGGCCACTAAATAGACAGGAATATTCTTTCTCTTTCACCTCTCTAATCACATGGTTAGATGTCTCATTTTCAGTTCTAGAAAGAAAAGAAAAGTAATGTATTGGTTTTATGGTAGCTATTGAAATAAAATTAGAATTCCCTTACAGAACTGGGTGGTGAGCATGAAAGTGGATCAAGGAATTTTGAAATGTTAACAAAGTCAGTATATTGAAGCCCTGAGGTTTTAACACTGAAGTCTGTAATATGCTAATTCAGAAGGTTAAACGAAATCTGTGCTCAAGCTAAAGGCATATCAGTTTCTTTTAATATTTTTTTCAACTTAATTGGCTTCTACTTCCCAAATATAGGGTTAAATGACTGATGGGAAGGAGCAAGACCAATTGACTCAATTTCTTCGAGTGCTCTCCTTTTTCACTGAGAAAAGCCTGTATTATTTGCCTGAGAAATGGAATGGATTACCCAATTTGTCTGTCATACTAAATGTTTTATCACATTTTCACAATCTTATGCACTAGACACACTATTACTTAGATCTGATATGTCTCATGTATGCCTATTCAATTCAGTTTCATGTCTCCCGTTTGTTATGATCTGCTTCTGTCTGTTAATCTCAGACAACTACTTCCTACTGACTCATTTGTCTCCGGCATGCAAAATACTCTTTTTCATATTACTGCTATATGCCTTTCCAGTTTCCTTAAAACATAAGAGAAAAGTTCCTATGAGACAAAATCAAAGAGGAGGAGATATTGTCACAAACTGGTCATGAATATGTCATTTAGGCATGGTAAAAATTCTTTGTTGTTATCTTAAGCTGCACATAGGTTCCTTTACAGGCTTTGATACCCTGATGCTCAAAGTAGGATGGTAACCTCATTGGGGTCATGAAATATTGTGTGAAATTAAGCGAAGGAAACAGAGATGCTTTGTTATAGCTAGAATACTCTTCCTCTCAGAGGGAGGGAACAGGTTGATATCCGAGAGGGAGAATAATCCTGTTTGAATTGGATTCTAGCAATCAGTATTCCCTCCTTAAGTGTCATCTGCTCTGTGTTCTCTATACTAGTCTTGTTAAATAGATATAATGATGACACTTAGATTTCGAGTAATCAAATTACACTACTTGGTCTCCGTTTTTCAGGCAATATTTCAGCGGTATCCTCGACCAGAAAAGGAATATCAATCATTTTCTCTCATATACAATGAGAGATCTTTGGATTTGGTTGGTTCTTAATACTTTTCTTTTGCAGATAACATATGTGCTTAAGATCAAAATGAAGCACCTTTCCAACTTATTCAAGTTGTTCTTTCTCAAATTTTGATACCATTCATGAACAGATATGTAAAGATAAAGAGGAAGCTGAGGTCTGGTTTGTCGGTCTAAAAGCACTTATTGCACGCAGTGGCTCCCGCAGGAGTAGATGTGAAGCAAAGGCTGAAAATGCATCCCCTGAAAGTACTCTTGGCCGAAGAACCTCTCCAACAAATTCAAGTGTTGTAAGTTGAAAACATGAATTTCATCTTTGTTTATCTCAAAATTAGAGCGATCACTCGCACCCTGCGCTCTGAAATTTATTCTCTCTTCAACTGCTTCACAATATCAGGATCCAGACACTCCACGGACTGAAAATCTTGCTCAGAGCAGATTGGGGAAAGCTTTTGCTGACATTGTTTCATACACTGCAACGTCAAAGAACCCATTGTTGGCTGAAACAGTGGGAAGTTCTGTCAGTCCATCTTCGGGTGCCACAGAGAACCCAAATGGCAGATGTTCAACAACTGATAATACTCGAGTTAGTTTATCTAGTGCTATAAGTTCATCAAGCCAAGGCTCTAGTCGTGATGATTTTGATAGTTTTGGTGATGTTTTCATTTGGGGAGAAGGCACTGGCAAAGGGATCTTGGGCGGTGGTGAATTTAGAGTCAGTAAATCATCCAGCGCTAAAGTTAATTCTAATACACCCAAGACACTGGTGTCCACCATGGTACTTGATGTCCAAAGTATTGCTTGCGGGGACAAACATGCTGTTTTAGTTACTAAACAAGGGGAGGTGTTCAGCTGGGGTGAGGAGGCAGAAGGCAGGTTGGGGCATGGAGTAGAAGCTGATCTTCCCCATCCCAAGCTTATCGATGCTCTTAATGGTCTGGACATAAAAATGGTTGCATGTGGAGATTATCACACCTGTGCCGTTACGCTTTCTGGGGATCTGTATACTTGGGGTGATGGTAGTCAGAACTATGGATTGCTTGGTCACAAAAGCGGAGTTAGCCACTGGATCCCTAAGAAAGTTAGTGGCTTGTTTGAGGGCATACAAGTCTCATACATCTCTTGTGGACCTTGGCACACGGCTCTTATAACGTCTGCCGGACAATTGTTTTCATTTGGAGATGGAACATTTGGTGCACTTGGTCATGGGGATCGCAATAGCATCGATATTCCTAGAGAAGTGGAAGCCTTGAAAGGACTTCGTACACTGAGGGTTGCATGTGGTGTTTGGCACACAGCTGCAGTTGTTGGAACAAGAAGTAGTGCTTCTGACTCTTTACCCTCTTTTGATGGTTCTCCGTCCGGAAAGCTCTTCACCTGGGGTGATGGAGATAAAGGACAACTTGGACATGGAGATAATAAACCAAGACTAGTTCCTCATTGTGTAGCTGCAAATCTTGGTGTAAATTTTTCTCAGGTGGCCTGTGGTCATAATTTAACTGTTGCTCTGACAACTGGTGGACGAACATATACAATGGGAAGTACAGTTCATGGGCAGTTAGGAAATCCAGAAGCTGATGGGAAGACCCTAACTGCTGTTGAAGGCAACATTGCTGACAGTTTCGTTGAGGATATTTCCTGTGGTTCACATCATGTTGCTGTTTTGACGGCAAAAATGGAGGTCTATACGTGGGGAAAGGGTTTAAATGGGCAACTTGGACATGGAGACAATGATGATAGGAGCATGCCTTTTCTTGTTGTGTTTTTGAAAAATAAACAAGTAAAAAGTGTAGTATGTGGTTCGAATTTTACTGCTGCTATATGCATTCATAAAGGGTTGTCCGGTGCTGATAATTCAGTGTGTTCTGGCTGTCAGAATCCTTTCAATTTCAGAAGAAAGCGTCATAATTGTTACAACTGTGGGCTTGTTTTTTGCAATGCATGCAGCAGTAGGAAATCGCTGAAAGCTTCTTTAGCTCCAAGTCCAAACAAACCATATCGTGTCTGTGATGACTGTTTTACGAAATTACTGAAATCTGTGGAATCTGGATCTGCATCTCGGATTCTAAAGGCTAGAAGTGGAACTGCATTTAACAGGTCCTTAGATAG
Source organism: Parsonsia alboflavescens (assembly GCA_028571225.1). Lineage (NCBI taxonomy): Eukaryota > Viridiplantae > Streptophyta > Magnoliopsida > Gentianales > Apocynaceae > Parsonsia > Parsonsia alboflavescens. The sequence continues at coordinate 12,355,910 of JAOXNR010000013.1, forward strand.
AACAGAGAAGGAGACTGGAGGCCCTCGATTCCTGGGAAATGTTTCCAGGCTCTCATCCTCTGGATCATTCAATCTGGATGTGTGTAAAAGTACTAAAAGCAACATGATATTACAATCAAATGAGAGCCATCTAATCTTTCCTCCAAATGGATATGTTCAGAGGAGTAGCATTTCATCATGCAAGTCAGCAACTGATCCAAAAAGAAATTATACGAAATTTCTTTCAGTTTCTGTTCCTACTTCGAGAATGGTTTCTCGGTCAACATCTCCTGCTAAACGGAAAACAAGTCCTCTGCGCCCTGTAACACATACACCACCATCTATAGATGCCCCCAGAGAGGAATCGGCTGGTGCTTCTGTGCACAGTAAGGGGGGTTTAAATGAGGAGATCCAATATTTAAGGGCTCAGGTAACCTTTTCACTAAATTGCAAACAATAATCATAATGTTAATTACACCTGGACAACCTCAGTTTCAGCAGTCAACGGGAGTTGAATTCATTTTGGGTTTTAATACGAAAATATATTCATATTATGCAATATCCTGATCTGTAAACCTCTGACCAATTTATTAGTCAGTATGTTCAAGTACTCATAAACCCTAGGTTTACATACTTATGATTTAAGATATAGATTGTTGACCTATTGAACTTTTCATTGACTGTCTATGAAGCTCTGCATTTGGTTTCATGGTTTTGAAACTTTCTAGAAACGAAATGTTTATGGAGACTAGCTTCATGTGAACAAGAAATTACGGAAGTACTATGTTTGATTGAGCAGAATTATGCACTTGCTTGTATAAATGAAATTACAAAACTGAATTAGTTACATGAGAATTTGCAGAATTATGAAATTTACACTATATGTAAAATTACAAAACAAAATAAGTTTCATGAGAATTTGCAAACTTAAAGAGTAGATATCACAGGCACTTAAACATGAACTTTCGGTCAGGGCTTGTACCAAGCAAGAACCTGAGCAGTGTTGGTATTGAACTGCTTCAATTTAAGGATTCAAATATTAGATTCTTGGAAGCACTCAGTCAATCATTAACCTTCCCTCACATCTATCTAGAAGGACTGGCAGATACAGATTACTGAAGACATGTTTTGATGCATTACTAAGAAAGAATGTTATACAGCCCTATAGTGAAACATTGCCATGCTAATGCATCAAAATCTGCCAATGTTACCCAAAAACAGTCTCCATTATACCTTGTATTATTTTCAGTACCCTCTACTGACATTGAGATTTGTGTTCTGGACATTTTGGTTGCACTAAATTTCTTTTGGTGGCATATCAAAATAAATTCATTTGGATTATGTTTTGACCATTTCATCTCTTTGCTGAGAGAGTAGGGCACTTTTCTTATTGCTGCTGGCACTAAGACTTACTTGCAAGTTATTGATTTGATGGAATCTGATTGTTGATTGGTTGATCTTATCTCGCAATTCTCTCCACTCCTCATATATTTGTACAATTTCATGAATTTTCTTGTCATGATCTATCCTGGATCTAGGTAGAAGAACTAGAAAGAAAATCACAACTACTTGAAGTTGAACTTGAAAGAAAATCACATCAACTGAAGGAAGCTACAGCAAAGGCAGTGGATGAAGCTGAGAAAATTAAAGCTGCCAAGGAAGTAATTAAGTCTCTAACTTTACAGGTCAGCTATCGTTTCATTTCAAGAATGTGTGATTCTGTATTTTCATGTTAGACAGAGGTACATGCTGTTGTGTTTCCTTAAATGTTTTATTGTATTAATCTATTTGTACTTTGATGCACTTGGATTCCATGCATGCATGGTGAATAAGATTTTTCTTTCAGTTTCACTTCTAATTAAGATAGCACGGTACTGAAAATACCACTATAACATGTTACGTCATTGTGAAACTAATGCAGTAATGCAAAATTAGTTTGGCCTAGGATTCATATCTCTTTCAGTTGGGGTAACTTGAGTTACTTGATAAGGGCTGGGTCAATGCATTTTCAATTTCTATTATCTTTAGCATGTGGCTTCTTCATTAGCCTCTTTTGTCAACTAATTCAGGAGTAGGGAAAATTTTATGTTTTTAATTAAAATTTTTATCTGTCTGGTGTCTGAAATCAAGTAGTCTTCTGGTTGCTCTTGAGGACCTATTTCCTTTATCTATCCTGACTTTTCTGTGCAGAAGACCAAGGCATAGTAATTAATATTTCTGTCAAGGGTGAACTTGCACATGTTCATTCCACATTCTAATGATGAGCCATTTCCTGCAGTAAATAACTACATAAAATCAGATATCGAGATAATCAGAGACTTGAAATAAAATGTCACAAGGGGCCCTGTAAGTAAGATGTTGTCCATCACACTACAAAAACAAGTGAAGTTTCATGTATGAATGCCTTTTAAAAGTGATGGACATTTAGATGATGACAGAAACCTCAGATACCTAGTAGATGTCTTTTTGTAAGATTGCACATAGAGAAATCTCTTTTCTTCATTCAGTAGGCAATTACCATATTAACTGATAAGAATATTTTACTTTATTCATGTATTTTCTTGCAGTTGAAAGAGATGTCTGAGGTGCAAATTGCCAACCGCCTTTTGCTTCCAGATGCAGAAAAAATACCCAATGACCCTAACCGCACATCTGATGGGTCTAGTGTCACCTCCAGCAGAACCTCCTCTAAAAGTGAGTCTAGTGAGAGTTCAGTAAATCCAGTGTTCTCTAATGGCACCAAGAACCAAGTGCAGAAACCAGAGCGTGTGATACAAGATGAACCAGGTGTATATATAACTCTTTCCTCCTTGCCTGGGGGTGGCAATGAACTACTACGAGTTCGTTTCAGGTATGCCTTTCTCTATGTGTGTTCTATTTCAAACTTCAAAGTATATCTGAATGCCAATAAGAATAAGCAGATGACATTCTGCTGCATGGTACAAAAAGTCTCTCTTAGTTTATGTTATTTTGGTTAATTAATCTGGTGTTCATTATTTGGCTCCTCAATCTTTATGTTCTTAAACTTTAGTAAATTCTTGAGTGAAGTGCCATTGCATTCCATTTAAACTGATATTTCATGTTTCCAGCACTATTCCAGATTAAGAAAGCACTTCTTTATTGGTTTCTTACATGTGTTTACAGATATTGTTCAACAGTATATTTGATGCCCTATAACTTTACAGGATAAAAATAATCTTTTGGACTTGTTTCCACTGTTATGGTGACTGGAACTAGAACATTCAGCTATGTTTAGTTCTTTGCTCTCTTTTTTTGCTGTTGCTTAAGTTTTACTCCATGGTTTTGGGGAAAGTATTCACTTTCGGATCTTTTCTAATCCTACAAAATCCCTGCACCTCTCTCAGCCAAGGGTGCCTTTGGGAGAGAAGGCTAAGGAGATCAGGTTTATTTTTTTATAGTGAGGGAGGTAGCCTCTGAATGATTTTTGAGAATATTACTCGAGCTAAAGTGATTCTCAAGCTTCAAAAGTTGTGATATATAATTCTTGAAGACAGAGGCTTCCTCTGCATCCTGATAATAGCTAAAGACGCAGAAGCAGCATTAAGAAAAAGCATTTTACACTCAGAACTTCATTTAGAAAGAAACAAAGATGCCAGAAATTTCTGTATAACTGAGTTAATCCTCGAAACTCTGGTACATGATAATCTCCTAATCCAGTAGCACATCATATGGACAACAACTTCAGATGCTCTAGTTTCTGAAGTTCTTCATTTTGTCTTTTGCAGCCGTAAGCGTTTCAGTGAGGAACAGGCAGAGACATGGTGGTCAGAAAATGTAAAAAAAGTATATCAACGACACAACATCAAATCTTGTTGATTTTACTGGACATGAAGTGTTTTGACTTCTGGGTTTTTCTCACCACCACCCGTTCACTTGTAAATTGTAAATCTTTTTTCTCCTCTATTCTATACAGTTTAGGTTCTCTATTGCACATTGTAATTAGGACGAGTGATTGTGTAGGAAAAAATTGTAAAAATGAGGAAGAAATGAAGATCACATTTTAGAAACAACGGATGTAAGTATAATCTTGTTTGCAGTAGTTTCATTTTTTTTCTTCACTTTTCTGGGGATCACTTGGGTAGAATTAGCTAGTAAAGTTGTACCATATTTATTCACAGAAGGAAAAAGGTTACTCTTGCCATCTTTCACTCTATACATTTGTATACCTTTCTCACTATACGTGGCATTTGATTCAGCTCTCACAAAATGTATTGTGGATGAATTCTTCAACAAATTTACAGAAAAGAAGGAAAATCTATACGCCCAAAAGAATACTCCATAAAAATGTTGAGAGAGGAAAGAGTTACATATCAACTGAATCATCGAAAAAGACTGACTGACAGATATTACATCTTTGTCTGGTGAACAGCCAACTTTGCAAAGAATAAGAAAGGTTTTTCCGGTGAACAGTGACTGTAAGATGTGAAACTTGCAACCGTTTGAGAGTTCATAGAAAAATGAAGAGTATATATCTTTCTAAATTGTTGTTATTTTCTGATTGAGCTTTGAAATGCCAGCTATGCTCCCTCTTTTTAACTGGAGAGCTGAATTGTGCTGCATCCAGCTATCTTTCTTCCTTTCTGAGCAGAGTCTGCCTCTTCCACTGACTTGCCTTTCTTTCCCAGAATGTCTGTGCGATCATTTATCCTCCCTGCTATAGCATAAGTGCTAGTGAGAACTAAAGAATCCGTGGGATGTTCATCATGAAGTTGTTCCAGTTCTTTCTTAACAATCTCCCCCAGCTTAACATTTCCATAGATCCGGCATGCTGCAAGTAAGGCACGCCACGCTGTAGCATCTCTTTCAATTGGCAAGTTTTTGATGAGCTTATGTGCATCTTCAAGCAATCCAGCTCTACCTAATAGATCAACAATACATCCATAATGTTCTATTCCAGGTTTCAAGCCATAATGTAGTACCATTTTCTCAAAACAGCTGATTCCCTCGGTCACCAACCCTCCATGACTGCATGCATTTAACACTGCCAAAAAAGTGACTTCATTAGGGCTTAACCTCTCATCCTCCTCCATTCTGTAGTAGAGCATTATGGCATTTGTGGCTTCCCCATTCACTCCAAAACCTGATATCATGGCTGTCCAACATTTCACATCTTTGATCGGTATGCTGTGAAACACATCAATTGCCTTGGAAAGCAATCCACATTTAGCATACATATCCACCAAAGCTGTACCTAGAACAGCGTCGAACACTAATTCCTGTCCCTCCACGTAGTCATGTATACACTGACCTAAAACAAAAGCTCCAGAGGCAGCAGAAGCAGAAAGCAAACCTACCAAGGTTGATGCATTAGGTTTCAATCCTGTTAGCTTCATTAAGTCCAACAAGCTTAGTGCTTCTTCTAGCATGCTGTTTTTTGCATATCCGTCTATTAGACAATTCCACAAGACAACATCTTTTACATCCATTTCATCAAACATCCTCCGTCCCAAAGTAATGCAACCAATTTTCCCATACATGGAAATAAGTGCTGTAACAACTTCCAGATCAGAGCAGAAACCAATCTTGAAACAATATCCATGAAAAGATTCACCTTCCCTAACATAACTCAACTCTCCCACAGCTAAAAGAGCAGTCAACATTGTGGCTTTACCAGCATAAAAATCTCTTCGACAAAACTGCCTAAACAAGTCTGTGACAACATCGTACTCTGTTGCACAAAGGTAGCCACCCATCAAAATATTCCATGATACCAAGTCTCTCCCTCCTGAAAAATCATCGAACAATTGGTGGGCATCCTTGATTCTCCCACTAGCGCAATAGAAATGCGTAAGTGTATTCTTAACATTCAAAAACAAGATGAACCCATATCTCAAAACAATAGAATGAACAGAAAGACCAGTCCAGATGGCCGATGTTTTAGCTGAAGATTTAAGAAGGGACACAAAAGTGAATTCATCAATCGAATTAGTTTGAGACCTCAAGAAACTGAAAAGATCAAAAACTCGTTTCGGGTCATTACTTATTGAGTAGGCTCTGAGAATAGTATTGAACATATAAAGATTTGGATTTTGTATGTGCCTAAAAATGGAGGCTGCATAGTTTATATCTAATATTGCAGCTGCAAGGAGTTTGCTCAGGGTGAAAGGTACACAATCAAGTCCATTCTTGACCATCGAGCCATGGATTTGAGAGATTTCTGATGTTTGCTTGCAAGATTGCAACAAAGTTCTGAGCTTCTGATGTGAGAAATCTGTTGAGTGGTGTCGCCTCACAGAAAGCAGTTTTCCTGGCAGAAGCTTGAATGTTTTGTTGAGCATGAGCCACTAACATTCTCTGTCATGATTTTCACGCGATTTGACCTAAAAAAAGTGAAGAAGCAATCTTTAACTTACAAAAATTGAAATTAAAATATGTTTACTGTAATAAAGTTAACATTCAATTAACTATAACTTCTAAAAATTAAAATATAAATGCTATAAATACATATGTTTACTGTTTAGTATCAAAATATATGTAACAAAATCCCATGACAAAATTCTAATTCTTAACGACATGTAAGTTTGTTTCCAAACTACCCAAGTTTCATAGGAAGCAAGTAAACAATCCAAGAAAGATAAATCATGAAACTAAATTGGTCTGATGAGTAAGTCTTGCGTAACTTTAGTAAAATTAATCATATCTTATTGTAGGAAACTCTAAATTACTAATCGTTTGTTACGTAATAAACTAGATTCATAGAACTTTTTAACGGTACAAAGATCACTAATTGAATCAATATAGGTTAATACAATTTAATCTTTGAAGTAGACTAAAAATCAAACTCTACAAGCTTTATATTTGGAATCTCAATCCTTAGAATGTGGTTAAGTTAAAGGTTAAAGTTGACTTTTTAAAGCTTGCAGTCGCTATTTCTATATCATCGCTAATAATAAATAGACACGTAAGTTTTTACAGATATAATTTATTAATAAAATACTAAAAGGGCATACTAAATCTTATGACTTCTTGATCTTTATAGGCTAATATATATTCCCTTTCGGAGTTGAATGTTCCATTTTGACTAGTACAAATTTTAAGCAAATGTGTCGACTTAGCTCATTTTACAGCTAATAATATCAATTTCTCAAGAAAATTTTAACTAATTTAGGAAATGAGACATTCATTTTTGAACAACTCAAAGTAGAAATGTGAATATTCAATTCCGATCGAAGAGAGTATTATTTTATTTGATAATGTAAAAGTTGAGATAGAATATCTAGAGCCGCTTGATTGTAGATCGAACGAGCTTTCTCACACTTTTCAAATATTTGAAAGAAAAAAAATCTTTGGAAAGACTCAATTGTGAGCTCCAATAGGCAAAAGACTTGTATAACTTCTTTGCTAGTATCGTTATGTCCCTAAGAAAAATGTGTAAGTGGAGCGACATTTATGTTAATCAAATCAATAATTCTCGATGCCTCAAATCAATTAACCCATTCTTTGCAATAAAGAAATCGAATATTTATATTTGGAAAGAAATCCAAAACCCGTATATATTTTTCGAGGATATTTAAAATTACGTTGAGAGGTTATTTGGAGCTGTGGAAACTAATGAACTTACGAGACGTTTGGTTGACATGAATTGTCATTCCATTCAGGCCTAATTCCAAGGAATTGAGATTCCTTAATTTCGTTGGTTAAACCTCATCAAAATTCAAATTCCTAAGAATTATGATTCCTTATCAAATATGAATATCTATTCCTCAGATAAACATCAGAATTTCAAATATCGAAACCATCAGGAAAGAGTCTATATTAGCATATTCTCAAAAATGCCCCTCATGTTTGTAGCTCCGCTACTCAATAAGTCATAATTGAACCAATCAATTCTTTTATTAGAATATATGTAAATTGAAACAAGAATCCCTTTCTTCAAGTAACAAATTATTTTGAAATGCAATGCAGCAAAAATGGGATCTTGCCCCTGGCTTAACACGGGCAAACTTTGTTGGATTCATGTCAATCAAAAGGATCAATGTTTACATCTCAACCCTTCTCAACTAATTTATGTTTATGTATGAGGGTAGGAAGTAAGATTTTATATGATATTACTCTTTCTGTCTAGAATTAAATATCCCTATTTCCATTTTAGATTGTTTGATATTGAATGTTCCATTTCTTAAAATAGGTAAAATTTTACTATGAAGTCTCATTAACATCCATTTTTATTTTAGGATTTACATTCATTTGCATAAAGAACTTAAAGGGATAAATTAGTAACTTTTATGAAAGTCAAAGGTACTTCAATTCTGAACAAATAAGATAGCATGTAATGCAATAAAGAAAATTAAAGAGATTATTTCAATTAAAAAAAAAAGACATTTACACATAATTAAGTGGGATTGCTATTGATGCAACAAGATACTTGGAGTACATTTATTTATTTCATTATTGAGTTACATGTCCCGTGTCCAATACCTGGATATCACGTGTTTATTTCATTTTACATGACTTGACTTTTTGGGTACCTAAACATCTCGAAGCTAAACTCGAATGGCACATCACTCAGAGCTACCCAACGCTTCCCATCTTCAACGAAAATGCCGATATCTTTGCACAACACTCTGCCGCAAGTCTGGCAGACCGATGGACAGTACACGAACTTATGATAATCTCCAGATTTCTCAATCTTGAACCAGTTTCTAATGGTTTTCGGACCCGGGTTTCCTTTCTCCGCACCGGTCGTTATGAAATAATTCCCGGTTAATTTGTCGTACTTATCAACTTTCCAGAAGTTACTGTTCAAGCAGCCGACGACGGTGTTATAAAAGAGTATGTTAAGATCGGTGGAGTAGTGGATGATATCACCTTTTGTCGAGTTCACCGGATAAAACTGCAAAGGGATATCATAGTCATCTGTAGATTGAACAACATCCTTTGGGCAATATGTTTTGTTGCGGGGTTCTTCCATTTTAAAGCCGATACCGGTTTTTGGATCCGCCGGCAAAATGTTGTATAGCTGATCTACTCGGAGCCTCCTTCCTTTAATGTCATGCACGGCCTCCGGTGCTTTCCCAGCTGAACAAAACAAAGGGAACTGATCAAATTCAAATGTGAAGCATAAGAAAAGAAGAAGAACATTAAGAGTCTTCATTTTCTGTGGTGAGTAACAGATTGTGGGAGGGAAGAATTAATATGAGAAATGGCAAGAAAATTAACTTCTCAATGGTTTTATTTTATAGACGATGATTTGCAGGTTTTTTGGAGATTATTAATTGATTATTTTTGTACATGCATGTTTTTATTCACGGTACATTGTTAAACATTTTATTATTATTATTAATGTCTTCTCCCTCCAATTATTTATTTTCTTTTTAAATAAATGAATTATTTAACTTTTTTAAAGTATTTTGTACTGGCCTTCAATTCCAGCCGCCCTTGTGATTAATAACTTTTTTTTTTTTTTTTCAATTTAATCCTTATCTCTCTCACATATTGAGTACTATTTATATCTATATTAAAAATATGAGAAAGGTAAGTGGATTTACATGAGATTGAATTTTCACCTAGTTAGTAGATCCAACTCCAAATAAAATAATCCAGATGTATGCATTAATCCTGTACGAGACTCCCAAATACCACTTTTTTTAAAAAAAAAAAAATCAAAAATTGTAATTAATTTTGTTTTTTATGGATAAAAACCATTTTCAATTTTGATTGACTTATTTCTTTAGAGGGGATGGATAAAAATGTAAAATCAAATATAGTTTTGTATTTTTTAAAAAACAAATTACATAAGATAATTTGAGGATTTTATTATTTCATATAATTTAGAATCTTTGATATAGATAAAAAAAAAAAGGCAAATATATGTATGCTAAAAAATTACTCCTTACACTTCGAATCTAATACTAACTGTATTATTATTGTTTATACAATATTCGTGTTTGTAAATAAAAGATAAGAAAAATTGTGATAAAATATAATATTATACAATTTAAAATAATCGGAATACAAATTGAATTTGCCTAGTGATCATCATATTATATTATGAGAAATGACGAAAATGTCGAGGTGAGGGAACTTGGCTTCAATAGGCAATAGACTTGAACTTTAACTTGTTTGTTGGTATCTTTATGTCCCTAGGAAGGCTCTTTTGTATAAGTGTAAGAGGAGTGGCAATTATATGTTAATCGAATCAATAATTATTGATGTCTCAAATCAATTCTTCGAAACAAAAAAATTCTAATATTTATATTTAGAAGTAAAATTCAAACACAGAGATTTTTGGAGAATGTTTAGAATTGGCTTTAGAGGTTATTTGGATCAGTGGTGGAAACAATGAATAACTCTAATTTACATCATGTGGCAATGTAGTAGTTCCTTTCGGCTTATTTACTCGCAACAAAGTAAAGACATTTCTTTATTTCATTTTACCCCTCAGATTTTCTTACCGCTCTCGGAACCCATGAAACACCTCGAAGCTGAACTCGAATGGCACGTCACTTAGAGCTGCCCTACGCTTCCCGTCTTCAACAAAAATGCCGATATCTTTGCACAAGACCGTGCACCTCTGGCAGACCGAGGGGCAGTACACGAACTTATGATAATCTCCAGATTTCTCAATCTTGAACCAATTTCTAATGGTTTCCGGGCCCGGGTTTCCTTTCGCACCACCCGAAGTTATGAAATAATTCCCGGTCAATGAGTCGTATTTATCAACTCTCCAATAATTAGGCGAGGCAGCTGGTGTAGGTGTACGGGAAGTATATGTTAAGATCAACGGAGTAGCGGATAATATCACCTTTTGACGAGTTCACTGGATAAAGCTTCAATGGGATATCAAAGGAATCCAAAGCTTGAACAATATCAAACGGGCATGTTCTGTTGGCAAAATCCTGTGCTTGCATCTGCTGGCAAAATGCTATATTGCTGATCTACTCGGAGCCTCCTTCCTTTGATGTCGTGCACGGCCTCCGGTGCTTTCCCAGCTGAACAAAATAAAGGGAACTGAAATGAGATGCAAAAGAGAAGGAGAAGAAGGAGATGAACTGAGCTTTTCTTCATTTTTTTTTTTTGTGTGGGAAGATGAGAAATGAGAAATTGCAGGGAATTTGGTTCTCAAAGTTTGATTTTAAAGATGATGAGTTGCACGTTTATTGTGATCATTATATTAATTTCTTTATTAACGTACTAGCCTACCATAAACTTTTTCTCTCTCAATTTATTCTTCTTTTCTAAACAATTAAATTATTGGAGTAATGTTTAACAAAATATATATATATATATATATAGTAGTACTAGATTTTATTCAAATAAATAATTTTTTTTTAATCTTTTCCAATTTGATCCTCGAGTTACTTTAATTAATAACTTTAAGTTTTCATCAAAATTGCTAATAACTATATTAAAATCTCATAAACTATAATTAATTATACGAAAATTCACGTCTTGAGCGGTACAATGTATGTAAATATATAATGATATAATTATTGTATGTTTATTTTCTATTGTAAATACTTTTATTAAAATATATTAATATAGGCAATAATTATTTTAAGATTATTTACCTAGATCATTAAAAGAAGAAAAAAATTTTTGAAAGAAATGTTATTTTTTAATAGGATTTTGATAAGTTTTATGAATAAAGTGTATGCTTTCTACTTTCTATGATAACTACATTCAAATTTTCGTCTGAGAAGATTCAAAGAAGAATAGTCAAAATATTTTACATTCTAATTTTTTATTTAACAAAATAATATTCAGAATTTTTCCTTCTCTACTCAAAAGCCTTCTGATTTCCCCAGTAAAAATTAAAATGTTTAAAACATATTTGCACTACTTTTTTCATTAAAAAAAAAAATGAAGGGTTATTAATTATTGAAGTTTAATATATTTTTTATCTTTAGAAAAATGAAGAGTCATTTAGCTGTAGTTCTTCCAGATCATCTAATAAGCTGATTTGGCAAAGGCTAATGATCTGAGGTATCATTTTTCTAATACTAACTAGTATATTATATTTACTATAAGGACAATATAGAAATATTTTATTGAAATAATTCATTTCCATGTATTATCTTTGCACTTGCATTTTTTTATTAGGGAACCCTATTAAACACTTTACTTTTTCTATCTGCTTTTTTAAATAAATGAATTATTTAACTTTTTTAAAAGTATTTGATCCTCACCCGCCCTTGTAAGAACCTTTTTTTTTTCTTTTTTAATTTTCCCCCTATTAATACCTGTATTAGAATATGAGAAACTAATTTTGATTAATGGAGTTACAACTTACATGGGCTTGAATTCTCGTATGGTGAATCCAACTCCAAGGAAATAGTCATCGATGAGTGTGTAATTAGCTTGCCTCAAATGCTACTTGTTAAAAAAACATTCATAAACTATAATTAATTTTGTTTTTTATGAATAAAAACCATTCTCAATTTTGCTTGACTTATTTCTTTAGAGAGAGAGAGAGGATAAAAAATAAAAATGGAAATATAATTTGATATTTCTAAAAAACAAATTACATGAGATAATTTGAGAATTTTATTATCTCATGTAATAAAGAAATATTCGATATAGATAAAAATAAGGAAAAAAAAGACAAAAATGCGGATGCAAAAGATTACTCCATTCTTTGAATCTTATAGTAACCATATTATTATTTTCTATACAAAATTTGTGTTTATAAATAGAAGATAAGAAAATTTTTGGCAAAATATATTATTTAATTTAAAATAGTAAGGGTAAAAGTTAAATTTATGTGGCAATCATCATACTATTCTCTTAGAAACAAGGAAAATGTTGAGGTGAGAGAACTTGGCTTAATTTTGGAACTATTAGAGTTTTTCTCACTCCTTTTCTATGATGAATATTTAAACACGTTTCAAATATTTGAAGAAAATCTTTGAAAAAGACTTAGTTGAGAGACCCAATGGGCAAAAGACTTGAATTACTTCTTTGCTGCTATGTTTATATCTCTAAAAAGACTCCTTTATACATGGGTGTGTGTGTAAGGAGGAGGAGGAGTGACATTTTTGTTAATGGATAAAGAGCTCCAGGTGCCCCTGAACTTTTACAAATTTTGATTTTATCCTCCAATTATTTTTTTATTGAAAGTTACCTCTAACTAACACTACATACCAAAAGTTATCCTTCTTTCTATTTTGGAAATTAAACCCTAATGAAATCGACCCATCTAACCTGTCCGTCCCTATTTTGAATTGTATTTTCATCCACTTTATTCCCTAACTAATGGATTTTCATTTTAAGAAATGTTTCTCTTTTTTTGTAATTTTTATTCCGTAACTCTCAAGGGACATCCAGGTTTGAGTGCAACTGCTATAATTTGCCATCTCTCTAAGAATTCAACTGTTGTGATCCATGCCTCAGAACTCGGAACATGTTCAAGCTTTTGTTGGTGTGCATGTCATATTTGGGAAAAATGGAGTTTGCTCTATAAGGAAAAAAAAAGGCTTCGCCGATGGAAAAATTGTTCCGGTAGACTAGATTTGTAGTAGGTAGGGCTGAAAGTGGTCGGATGGGCCAGAGGAAGGATGGGAAAGTTGGAATTGGGTGATTTCAGGTGATTTGTAACAGCAAATTTGGTAAGCGCGATGTTTGGCAGTTTCGGGAAGAACTTGTGCCAAGGAGTGTTTGGATCTCGCCAGACGAAGTGGTTGAGGGAACAAAGGAATAAAATAGATGAAAATACCCTTTAAAATATGGGCGGATGGGTCAGTTTCGTCATTCTTTAACCTCAATAACAAATAGAAGGGAAATTTTTTGGTAAGTTTTGTTAGTTGGAAGGCAATTTTCAATAGCAAAATAGTTAGAGGGAAAAAACCAAAATCAATGAAAGTTCAAGATCAACTTGCACTTATTACATATGTAAATTGAATCAATAGTTTTATATGTCTCAAATCAATTAATCCTTTCTTGACAATAATGATGTCGAATATTTTTATTTGGAAGAAATTCAAAACCAGAATTTTGAGAGGATAGTTAACATTGCTTGAGAGGTTATTTGGAGAGGCGAACTTGGAGAATTTTTTTCTTTTAGAAATACAATTTTTCAAAAAGAAAATCGAAATCGAATTCTTTTAATTTGTAGAAAATATATTTTTTTTCCAACTATTTATTTCATGTAATTAATTGGAGAATAAATCAATTTCAATTATCTAATACTCACTTTATCCAAAATTAAACATCTCACTTTGATTTGCAAATATTTTAATAAAATTTTTTGACTTAGTTAATTTAAATATTGCATTATTAATTTTTTTAATAAAATTTTTATTAATTTAAAAAAAAGAAAACATTCAATTTCGAATAATTAAAATGTGAATATGAAATATTTATTTTCGAATATAATAATTGTCAAAGAAAAAAAAAACATACTTGTCTTTTCACCTTTTTTTTTTTAATCGTAATTTACATCATGTGGCAATATGGTGGCTAATTTTCTTACACGTATTTTTGGGATGTACGGGGCAAGTACGTAATTTTGAATCTTCGGTTAAAGTGTAATATTGGACGTAAGATTAGAGGATCTTTGACGTCTCTCATCTAAAATCATGCCTTTTGACATTAATGTCTTCATTGGATCCTGTTTAAAGTTTAGCTGATCGATCAACCTCAAACATCGGTCCGACAATCGAACTTTCGGCCAAGATCAATCATCCTCCTCCATTTCAAATACTCTGTCTATAACTAAATATAATTTACTGTCTTCATTTTGTAAAAATTAAGATAATTTTTTTTTCTTAAAATATCTTCTAATTATCATTTAAAAAAAATGAACATCATTTTATTATATATCATTAAATAGGTAATATAAAAAAATGTATATTCAAATAACTAATTAACTAATAATAATAACTTATAATTAATGATAAAAAAAAGTCAAAATGATTCATATTTAGTGATGGAAGAAATAACTCTGAAGACCTTTACTTTTATTTATTTATTTATACTCCTTTCGTCATTATTTATAAATCATTTGTATTATCTTTGTTGTCATTAAATATAAATCATTATTGTTAGTTTATTAAGTATTTTACTGATTTTTTAACTGTATTACCCTTCTTTCTTTCTTTTCCAAAGTTATTCTTGTTAATTTGATTAAAATCATAAAAATAGAAATATTTTAGGAAAAGAAATATTATCTTAATTTTAACCAAATGACGACTATAACTTATAAATAATTACAAAAAAAAAGTATTAATTATCCATCTCAATAGAAAAGTATAAATACATTCCTCATTCTATCCTTCTTAGTCAACCTTTTTCAATCACTTATTTCAAAATTAATTTATTCTTTCTCTTACTTCAATGACCAACCAATCAATAAAAGAGAAGAGAGATGTAAAATATATGAAAAGTCACCATAGTCATTACATGAAATTAAGATCAAAATAAACTCTAACAGCGAATGATTAATTTTGCTAATTGAGTACCTAAACAACTTTCAAATGTCCAAATTAGTACTTCTAATCCTATTCTAATATATTTCCGACCAAAATAAAATGTGTTAGTCATTTTGATATCTAACGTTATACCTAAATTAATGATTGGTACCCATTTTTTTTTTCTTTTACCAAATAAGTAGCTATATAACTTATGATTTGAAAGTTATTTGGATATTTAGTCGGTTAAAATGAAAAATAATGGATACCAAATCAGCGATTTTCCCTATCTTGATCAGAAATACATTGTAATGAGATTGGAAAGTATGAATTTGGACGTTTTAAAGTTGTTTGAGTACTCAATTGATAAAAATTAATCATTCGTTACTAGAACCTTAACTTCGTATATGACTATGATGATTTTCCTTAAAATATACTAATGATGGGTAATATTATTCATAAAAAGGTAAACATACTAATTACCTTAATTTTTTTTTAAAACCATCTTCATTGACGATTGTTTTGAAATGGAATGGATGGTTAGCTGAGAAGCAAGATACATGAATTTGATCCTTCCATTACATGAAAATATATAAATTGTGTCTTGTGCATCAATTGGTCATTGGTCTCATTATCAGTTGTAACAAAGTGGAGACATTTCTGAAGTTTATGACACATCACACATCACCCCTGATGTGTGATAAACTCACATTACAAAGTAATAGAGTAGAACTCACCCGGCATCAGATTTTCTTACCGCGTTCAGTACCCATTAAACAGCTCGAAGCTGAACTCGAATGGCACGTCACTTAGAGCTGCCCTACGCTTCCCATCTTCAACAAAAATGCCCGTATCTTTGCACAAGACCTTGCACCTCTGGCAGACCACAAACTTATAATAATCTCCAGATTTCTCAATCTTGAACCAATTTCTAATGGTTTCCGGGCCCGGGTTTCCTTTCGCCCCACCCGAAGTTATGAAATAATTCCCGGTCAATGAGTGGTAATTATCAACCCTCCTATAATTATCATACAAGGCCAGGCAGCTCGTGAAGGTGTACGGAAAGTATATGTTAAGATCGACGGAGTAGCGGATAATATTACTTTTTGACGAGTTCACTGGATAAAGCTTCAATGGGATATCAAAGGAATTCAAAGCTTGAACAATATCAAACGGGGTATGTTCTGTTGCGCGTGGGCTCAAAATTAAAGCCATATCCAGTGCTTGGATCTGCTGGCAAAATGCGATATTGCCGATCTACTCGGAGCCTCCTTCCTTTAATGTCGTGCACGGCCTCCGGTGCTTTCCCAGCTGAACAAAGTAAAGGGAACTGAAATGAGATGCAAAAGAGAAGTAGAAGAAGGAGATAAAGTGAGCTTTTCTTCATTTTTTCAGCTCTGTTTTACTGGAAGATTAGGATATGGAAACTGTTCCAATATAGATAGTGTGATTAGGATAAGGTTCGTTGACTCTGTCCTGATACGAAGTGCCCACACACGTGGGAGCAAAGTACTTCCTCGCCCGACAGCCTTATTGCAATGTGTACAATTTGTGGGTTCTTTCTAAATAAATCCATCATTTATTAATTTTTCTCAATTTAGTTCTACGTTCTTCCTCAAACGGCCTCTCTCACGTTATTTCAGGATCAAAGAACATGGGTCAGGATCAAACATAGTTTGAGAAACTAGAAACCAGAGTCAGCCGAATTCAGGGGACCCTTGACGTTGTTTTACTTTCTTTCACTATAATTTCTCTCAATGATGTCCAGATATATTTCCCGCCAATTTACAACCTCCTCCTCAACGACCTTAAGATCAGTACAAATACTGAAATATTCAAACTTTACTGACTTGATTAAAGAACGCCATGGGTATCTAATCAGAACCCACCGGCATATTGATTCATATTCGATGTCAGATGTTATCAAATGCTATGCTCTTTCTCCGTCTTCTATAAGCAAAGCCCACGTCGCGTTTAATCAGATTGGACAACCAACCTTACCAATTTGGAATTTCATGATCCGTGGATGCTCCCAGAACAGCCAACCCAATGAAGCAATCAACATGTTTAATAAAATGCGAGAGCAAGGATATCATGGGAACAATTTAACCTTTATATTTACATTGAAGGCTAGTGCTAGAGTTTTGGATGCTATAAGTGGGAGAAAGGTTCAAGATCTTGCTATAAAACTTGGGTTTGAATCTTATCTTTATGTGGGGAATGCTCTGATTTTTATGTACGCCTCATGTGGTGTGTTGGACTCAGCAAGGAAGGTCTTTGATGAAATGTCTGAAAGAGACTTGGTTTCTTGGAACTCGTTGATTTGTGGTTATAGTCAGTGCAACAAGTTTGAGGAGGTTTTGAGTCTTTTTAATACCATGCAATCAGCAAATGTGAAAGCTGATGCTGTTACTATGGTGAAAGTTCTATTAGCTTGTGGTCATTTAGGTGATTGGGAAATGGCAGATTCTTTGGTGAAGTACATCACCGATAATTTTGTTAGAATAGATGTTTACTTGGGGAATACCCTCATTGACATGTATGGAAGGCGTAGCTTAGTTGAGTTAGCTCGGGGAGTTTTTGATAACATGGTAGAAAGGAATGTGGTTACTTGGAATGCCATGATCATGGGGTACTCAAAAGCTGGGGATCTGGAGGCTGCGAGGAGATTATTTGATGAGACGCCTAGGAGGGATGCAATATCTTGGACCTCAATTATTGTTTGCTGTTGTCAGGCTAGGCTATTTTCTGATGCTATTAGGACATTTCAAGAGATGATGAGTGCTAAGGTAATGCCTGATGAAATTACAGTTGCCAGTGTACTCTCTGCTTGTGCACATAAGGGCATGCTTAAGATAGGCAACGCAGTGCATGAGTATGTTTGCCAGCATGGTGTAAAAGTAGATATCTATGTGGGGAATGCACTGATAGATATGTACTGCAAATGTGGTTCAGTTAAGAGGGCTTTGGAGGTTTTCCATGATATGAAAGAGAAGGACTCTGTGTCATGGACCTCAATCATCTCTGGAACTGCAGTCAACGGAGGTTATCGTCACGCTCTTCACCTCTTCAGTCAAATGTTAAGGGAAGGTATTAAGCCAACCCATGGAACTTTTATCGGAGTATTACTTGCTTGTGCTCATTCTGGATTGGTGGATGAAGGGTTGGAATATTTTGAGAGTATGAGAAGAGATCATGGATTAGTCCCGGGAATGAAGCATTATGGGTGCATAGTTGATCTCTTAGGGCGCTCTGGCAACTTAGAAAAGGCATACGAGTTTATTCAGAAAATGTCCGTTATTCCAGATGTTGTTGTGTGGAGAATATTGCTTGGTGCCTGTAAACTTCATGGAAACATGTTCTTAGCTGAGATTGCCTCCAGCAAGCTTCTCAAATTGGATCCTCAAAATGGTGGGAATTACGTTCTCTCATCAAGCACTTTTGCCTCTGCAGAGAGATGGAATGATGCAACAAAATTGAGAGAACTAATGGATACAGATGATGTGCAGAGACCTCTAGGCTGGAGTTCTTTAGAAGTAAGTGGTGTGACGTCCCCTTGGGAAGAAGTTCTTGATGCATTTGAATTGGATATGGATAAAGAGCCACCTTAAGAATTTATTGTAGTGCCTTATCTCAATGATCACCGTGAAAATGATCCCATGTGATGCTCTATTATTCTAAACAGAAAGAACAGGCAACATGAGCATGGCAACATTGCTCCGAGCGTTGTGTAAGTTCAAATTGCCAGGATAGGCAAGGACTGGACTAGACCTCCCGAGGATCAGGATCATGTTTATGAAATAATGCCATATTTTCACGAGAGCATGAGAACTGCCCGAAAAGAATTAGAAGGAAATGACCAACTCTTAGTGTTCATGATGATCTTGATTTCAGATCACTACTATCCTACATTTATGACTTTCATCCCTCTTTTGCTTTTGTTCATTACCTAGCAGACGCATAAAGTAGCAATAATTCGAAGAAATTGTTTTGGACCAAATGAAGAGAAATAGTCCCAGGCTGGAACCGTTGTTTTCCAGTAATATGTCTATATTGACTCGTGAAATTCATTGCAAGTATACCATCAAACTAAGCTTTGAAGCAGCTTCTAATTGCTGTGTAAGCAACTGAACAATTTCGCTATGAGAGAACTTCTCTTGAAAAAAATCTCAACTCTTCTGTCATGGGTGCAGAGAAGCACATGTAAGCACAGAACTAAACCATTTCAATCTCACCTTCACTTGAATAACAATGCTGAAAGTCAGACATCAAAAATTGCAACAGAATCTCCAGATTTGTGACTTTTTTTTATAGGCCTAGACCAGGACATATCCCAAGTCTCTGGTTTGCGAACCAAATTTCAGTCCAACAAGATCCACAAGAAGAAATGCCCAACACAGACTACGTGAAGAAACATTGACAAGGAGCAATCTTGTCCTTCCCTGAAATGGTATTCTGTTCGTACCCTTCTTGATATCATTCCAAACAAGCATAAATATATGGTCATGGCATGTTTCCTTCCTACTTAACAAGTTGATGTAGTGTTATTGGCTATGAAGCTACAAGGGCCATAATATTTCATCAACTCAATAGATTGCCTTCAGAGAAAAGAGAACTAGTGAACACTCCAAAGAAAGAGACTGTCTGTATAAATGGATGGATTTTGAAATGTTGTTTGTGTGTATTTTTTTACTAATATCGCATGCACTGGCCTCTAAGAGAACCTAAAGCCTTCAAACTATTTCAATAATGTTTTGATTAAGGAGGTCAGATATTGGGGTTATGGAGAACACCTGTACGAGAAAGGCAATTGATGACTGAACTATGCATACAGATTCAGCAGAGTCCTCTTTATTTACTAGGTTCAGACTTATTAAGTAAAGCATAGTCAATAAGACTGACTTCATGATTCTAACAATCACTATCATGTTTTAGGTTCCCAAATAAACACACACACAAGCAACCAGAGAAAAAAGAAGTCCCATAATCTCAGAAACTGAATAATAATAGTGATAAAAGAATGCTGTATGTAGTCAATGTACTCAAAGTAACGCATACACAGCACTTTCCTCAATACTCCCCAAGCAAGGACAAAGTCATGTATCGATTATGATTTTTCAGGCAATTATTTTTTAGTTTACATTGTCTACAGATTCTGAAGAATAATGTATGAAGGAAAGGAGCTGCAGAACACCAAAAGAGATCTGTGGAGACTAATCAAGAGACTGATATAAAAAGAAATCATAATTTTCTTGAGGTACAAAAGCAAAGATCTATATATATATGTTTACGAATGTACCAGGTATACAATACACGCAGCAGATTTTCTGCCTTTCAAAAAAGAGAAGTTGAAGTAACAAGCCATGATTAGCAAGAACACCTAAAACCTTGTCTGCTGCCTTCTGTATGAATAACTACAGTTTCAAAATTGATGGAGATGAGGTAAGTTAGTGTCAAAGGATCTAATGAAAGGATTCCTATCTCCCCAAAGGTTCCAGTTGAACTTCCATTCTTTCAGAAGAATGCAACTCTTTTTCTCCCAGTACCCGACTAGGACTCAACAGATCAGTATCCTCCTCATCACCATTACCCAAAACCCAATTGCTTCTTGCAAGTATTCTCTCCCGCCTCCTCTTCCTCTCACGATACTCCAAATAGATTACCGTCAAAGCACCAATCAAGCACCAAACTATCAAAGCCCGGGTAAGTCCATAATTATCTTCACCATACCTCTCTCCAAGAAGCTTCATTCCAGAAATAAGGCCAGCAACTCCAACAAAAATAGCACACCTCCCACTGATAGAATGGACATATTCCCAAAGAACCCTCTTTGAGGAACCTTCCTCACCATTACCCGGTTTCTTAGGCCTAAAGTATGCATTCACAGGCTGCACAACAGCCAATACTATTGCCAACATTCCAAACTTCGCATGCAATGAGTTCAAAATTAAACCACGAAGTTCAGCAACAGCAAAAAGAAAACCAAGGAAAACAATTGCTAATCCTGAGTACTGCAGGTAAACATGAAATTGAAACCACCCATCACCTTTCACATGTTTTAAGTATCTTGCTGATAAAATACCACCAGGAAGTAATATACCCCATGCAAGGAACATCATGAATCCATGAACGGCTAATACAGGCCGTAAATCCTCCTCTGCCTCAGCTGAACCACGCATGAGCAACACATGCACAGCCCTATTACTTGTGATAGAGTGCATATTTGTAACACTTAAATGATCATCTGACCATTGAGCACCCATGGCCCAAATAACCTTGAGAGGAGTAGTAGGATCGATAATATTATTACATTCTGGCCTTACATCCCCATCACAGGATGGGTTCAATGGTCGAGTGAACTCAAAAGTAATGATCCCATTTTCAGACTTGCACCTTACATAAGTCAAATTTTCATTGGTCGGATGCAAATTTGCGGCATCCCTCCCGTCTATCCAATACGTGCTTACCCCTCCTTTGCCACTGTCATCAATCCAACCCACATATGCATAGCTATGTATCATTTCACGCCCAAACCCGATTGCAAGATAACCACTTTTTTTCTCACCACGGACTGCAATTGATATAGAACTTTTAGATAATGTCCAAAATAATTTAACCTGCTGATCATCCAAAACAACGCTGTTGTCGTACATATCCTGCAAACCTCCATCAACCACTTGCACTTTCCAACCCATCTTTGGTGTGAAAATTGAATGATAATAAACTAGATCAGGGGTGTTCCTGTGAGGAGTCCAATCCAATTCTGTAGGACTGGCCACAACTCCTTCTGCTTCTGAATCACCGAAGTATATAGTCTCGGACAAGTTCCTCAAGGTAGCATTCCCACCAAGTGGATCAGAGGTAATATATAATGCAACATCATGCCCTGCTTGGATGGAGAACTTCACTTGAGCCCCCCTCTCCACCCTGAGAACTGGAGCCTCTTTCTTATTAATATAAAGAACTTTAGATGGATTAGGCGGATTTGGATAATGCAATGCTGGACCTGTTGAAATAACAAGGGGATCCGTCTTATCAGCAATTACTAGATCCTGGTCTTCCTTGTCTTCAGAATCCAAAGGTCCCAAGCAATCATTAACATTCTCTGATAAGTTCAGAGTCAAATGCCCAAAGGTACTACCATGATTCTGAGGAAGATAAAAAGGGCGAATGCTGTCAGGTGGCTTCATTACTCCCACAGCCCAGATCACAGTCATACTGGTATTAGGATCTACTTGCAAATCATACTTATCATCAACACTCTTCATCAGCCTCCTATACCTGATGAATGAAACCCCATCCTTCCTGTCCCCATATATCAACTCCGTATTGTTAACCAAACCAACAGGATCCGAGCCTTCAAAAACTGTATCTGGACAAACCCCCTCAAATTTTCCATCCTGATTCGCTACACATTCATTATACTTGGTAATGAAGTAGTCCTCAGCGAATGGTGTGCCATCTTCCTTAAAGCCAGTGATTGCCACATCACCACCCATCATAAACTTACCATTAGCATTAGGATTAGCCCAACCAAAGGCCATGTAGTTCTGAGTTTTAATAGCAGCCTCTAAACCAATATCCACAGAATCCTTCTCTTTGCTCAAAGTCCACCAAATTCTATAACTATCGGACAAAACTTTACAGTTATCAAACATGGTAGGAGCCAGAAGGTGAGTTTCATTAAAAATACTGGAGTTAGTGGAGTTACTGCCAATCATGACATGACCAAAATCAGAGGCCGTGGGAATATCCCAAACAGAAAGAAGTTTGATCTGATCCCAAGTAACATTCTTAAATAAATTCACGGTGAAGCTACCATTTTTATATGTCTGATTCAACTCGTGATCGGAGATCACAAAACCCCTGGTGAGATTTTCAAAGGTATCACCAACAGCACCCCACCAATGCACATCGGACCCTTCCAACATATCAAACTGTGAAACCTTAAAAGAACAATCATCAAGAATTGTGACGACTCCTCGCAATTGGTGTTGAACGGAGTAGAATGGAGATGTAAAATTGAGAAGGGAAGTATTTGTTTTGGCACAATTGGAACCCGCAACGGTGAAACAAAAATGAAACAGAGAATCAAAGACAAGAAACCCTAACAACAAGAACGAAAATGAAGACAAGGGTTTTACCGGCGCCATGACCTCCGGGAAAATGAATAGAGATCCAATTGCAATAACGCAATAAAACTAATTTCTGCAGGCAGAGATCAACGCATCACAAAAGAAAAGTGATATAATCAGTACTATTTATTTGCACGACAAGGAAAGGTTCTTATGTGGGACTTTCTCAGGCTATTCCCCAGGCTCGTTCTTAGAACTTACTACAAACCATTTCCGGTCCTTCTGCGATTAGTAATAGCGGAGTCGGTGATTAGTTTACCTCGGTATATTGAGTGTGTATGAAGCAAGAAAGGGACATACCAGACTCATTCATGTATCCAAAAATCGAAACTTGGAACTTAGAGGTGGTGTGATCTGAGGAATTGGCCCACCCGCCCGGCTGCCCTGCCTGTATCAATCAGTCCTCGCCTCCCAACGCTTTCTTTAGCCGTGGTCTATGCCTTTCTCGTTACGGAGTCCGTGTCCTACCTATGGGAATGGGGATATGTGCTTTCGGGGTTGGCAACGTTGTTTAATGGAAACTTCCTTTTGCGATGTGAACAAAGTTAGTTGGAACAGGGTCGTCCTGTAGAAAAAATCTTTATTGATTTTATATTTTTAGAAAGGGAGAAAAAAAATAAAAGTTAATTTAGTATTCCTTTTTAATTTAGTGCTCCTCAATTGTGCTAACGATATTTTGTCTGAAGTATCGATTAAAAGACGTATATTTTCTTCCATTTTAATTTGTTATTTCTTAATAAAAATCTTCAATTTGTATTTTGTACTTCTTCATCCATAATTGAATATCCTATTTTGATATGTATAAATTTTAAGAAAATAAGTTGATTTAATTCATTTTAAAGCTTAATAATATCAATTTTTTAAAAATTTTTTAACTAATATAAAAAATTGAACGTTCATTTCCGAACCACTCAAAATAGATCCATAAACATTCAATTCCAAACTGATTAAGTATTAATTTTTTAATTTATCTTTAAAACACAGAAAATTGCTTATGTTCTAACACAGAGGTGATTATTTTCTACGTTAAAATTAAGAACTAAAAAGATTCTAAAGAGTGATTTATTTTAACAATACCGTCTCAAGTTGTGTCCATAACTAAACTTACCTAACAAATGAGTGTCTAATTGAATTGACTGCACAGATATCTTAACAATTTAAAAAATGAAAAAATAATAATAATGGCAGTGAATAATTATTCTGCATAAATAAGGAATTTTGGTCATGGGTGGAAGCTGTATATCAATATCCATACCACAGTATTTGACAAGTGATCTTTTGACATCTAACGAAACACCCAAGCAATTAGTTGAAGAGCAATAATTGGTCTAACAATGATATATTATTATGTTTCTTCTTATTTTAGTACTTGTTGAGACCTTTAGAAAGTAGTAGAAATATTGGACCTGATTTCCCCAGAAATCTCGTTATATAAACAAGCAGATTGTGTTTCTACATTGACTACACCTTTGAAAAAAAATTTGTTCTTAGAATCAGTAGACACGAGTAGCAAACAAACTGATTTTGCAAATGGGTCTTTGGGATCTTCTCCTCTCCAAAGGTCTTTTGGTCAACTTTGTCCCACTTCAAGAGAAGATATGTGTGCTTCATCTCATTGTTTGTCTCCTCCCAGTCAATGAAAACCCTTATGAATGGACATCCTCAACTTAAGACACTTGAACATTTATGAACTTGCAATCCCCCAGACCGTCAAGCTCAAGTGTGGTGACTGATGAGAAATGGTTGAATGGAGTTCTATCTCCCTTTATTGAAGGGGAATCCACCACTTCTAATTGGAGTATTCTCCTCTTTGAAAGGTTGAGTTGCTGCATCTGACACGCTTGGTAACCTGGAGACACTGCCCTTCCCTTTCTTTGCATTTGGCCCGATCTGTTCTATCATGTATTTCCACCCATCAATGGGTCTTCTTCGACTGAATATGTGAGTTTTAATGAAGCTTGCAATCTGCGTATGAAAATTCCATGCATCGTCCGAAAATAAGACCAATGTTCACATCAACAGTCAAAGTATTTAGATATTTATCATGATGCAGAGCAGAAGAAAAATTATCATCCTAATTGACCATCATCATGCATGTACTTGATGAAATATGCTGTCACATAAACTAGAAAATAGCAGAAACCTTTGGCAGGCAATATATGGCAATGACCCAGAATCATTCACACAGAACCAGAATAGCCACTGCACAGAAAAGGGAAAGGAATAAATTTCCATTGAAATGCATTATAAACTTAAAAATACTCCGATTTTGGGGTTTCCTACTTGGTCACTTCTATATGAAAAGGAAGCACGATGAACAATGCCAAACCCAACAAAGAAAACAACCATTGGACCGAGAAAATTAAGATTAAAATCACAACATAAAAGTACAAATGTGTAACTTCCCAAACCCAGGTCACTAGCTGACAGCAGGCAATAAATCCTTTCATAAGAAGGTGAATAGGTAAACTTTTATTAAAGTAATCGATAAACTCACCCAACAACAACAAAATATATAACCACAACATATTGCACCAGCAGATGACCAGACAATATGTAAAAACAGTTTTTACAATATCATTAAGAATTAAAAAAATAAAAATTATATCACTCAACACAAACATTCATATAAACGTTAATAGGATCATGCATATGTCCACAAACCTGAAACTTGTTAAATGCTATTCGACGTTCAAATTCTTGAAGAAGGATATCTTCTTCTCTTTGTGACATCTCCCATATACTCCCATCTTGAGCCTTTGCCGTAGTTTCCCAGCCATCAGGCTTATTTTTTAACTCTGTGCTTGGAATCATTGAATTGCTTAAATCATTGTTGGCTGAGTCAAATATCCTGTAATGTTAAAATAAATAAACACCAACAAGCATACTCAGCAAATTTTCAAGCACAGTAATGAAATAAATATTTTTATGCAACAATAACTTAAATAATACTAAGAATTCACAATATAATACATAAAGGGACAGTTTAGGTAATACTTGCAATTCCATATTAAAACCAAAAAAGAATGTGCAACTAAAGCACAGCATTTGAAGGAGGTTAGAAAATAGATATGACTATGCAAGTGTACTCAAGGGTGTGATTTGGCATTCTTGAATCACCTTTTCCTGCTTGTTATCCAATTTAAGGAAACAAATAGTTCTTCAACTGCCTGATAAGGTATTTTCTGTAAAAAATATTGACAATATTCATGACCAATAAAGATGATAAAAATTTAGGGTAAATCCATAGCTCATCAAATTCAAAGTTCTTCACTTGCCCTTATTAAAGACTGGAATTTCAATCTTCAAGACAGACAAAGGGTAGCAGGGGAACCAGCAAAGATCCAGCAAGGAAACCAAATAGAACAAAGAGGAAAAGACTGATCATTACATGATCAAATTCATTGCCTTTCTAAAGAACCAGTCAATTCTGGTAGGTATTAGACATAAATTCTTAGAACAGTCCAATCCAAAGAACAGCCACCGAGAGTATAAATGTAAATAACGTTCTTTAGCTTATCTAGCCCAAAGCCACTAAGCTTAGCTTAAAAACTCTCAACATAGCAACCCAAATTATAAATCCATAAAAGAAACAAAAAAAGGAACAGAAAAGATGAGTATATTCGAAATGAAAATGAAACGAAAAAAAAATTGGCATACTCAGAGCAACTATCGAGTAATTTCTCAATATCATCCCCGCCAGATATGGAATCCGCCAGCTTAGCCTCCTCCATCTTCTCAATTTCCTTCATCCAAAGCCCAGCATGCACTCTCTGCTTCTTCAATCTGTAATCCCTTTTAATATTCTTCAAAATATAAAGAGAAGACGCGGGTGGCCCGCTCACAATTTCATCTTTTCTGACCGCCTCATCATTAACATTCCTATTAGTATTACTTCTTGGTTTGCCCTTTCTCTGTTCCCAGTTCTCAGTCATGTCCTCCACAAAAGCCTTGGTTTCAGAATCAATATCTGAGGGAACAACAATCTGGGAATTCTGGTTATCTACAGGGACGCTTTCGGAGAGTGAGAAATTGACATCCGTTTCCCAGGGTGCTCGAGTGTTACCCGAGAGGTCTTCTGGCAGCCAAGCTGTCTCCCAAGCGTCGTTCCACTCATCATCTCCGGTTCTGCTCCAAAAGGGGCGGAGGGAGGCGGCAATTCGGGTTGCACTGGTGGGGTTCAGGAGAGGGTTTCGGAGGATTTTGGAAGAGATTCTGTGAATGGGGATCATTTGTTTCCCAAACGTGGGAATCATTAGAGGGCAGGTTAGGGTATCATTTTATTTTATGCAAGGATTTTTTTTTTTTTTCTAAAAAGGAATTAATCAACAAAAAAGCCACAAAAAAAAAAAAAAGAGGAGAAATGAAAGTTAAAACTGTTCAATCTAATTCATAAGTATGAATATTTCAGTTCCATTTTTTGTCATATATATTTTGCCAATTTTAGAAAACTTTAAACTTTCAATCAAAGAGTGAAAAATCTCTTTTAAATTGTAAAAATAAAATAACACATTAATTGAAATATTGAAAAACATTAGGTTATTTGTCAAGAAATTGGAAATGAAAGTAATTAAGGGTATAAAAGAGGAAATTGTTAAGTTTTTTAGAACAGAACTAAAATATGAATTCTAAAGTAATTTAAAATGTAAAGATTTTTGTAATAAAATATTTTAATTTTTTTCTTAATATTGTTATTTTGTCTCAAATGGCCGAGTATAATATAAATTTAATAATATATAGATCCAATATAAATGATAAATACAATTCGAATTCATTTTGAAAGTCAAAAATAGTTTAAAAGGTATGTTTTACAATAAATACTCCTTCCGTCTAGAAATGAATATCTCATATTGATTTTGATTAAAAACTTTGGAATGTGTTTGACTTTTATTAGAGTTACCCCTTTATCCTTTTTATTGATATAATAATGAGTAGTGTAGTGTTTAAGTTAGTATATATAGACTTTTAAATTAAGAAGGTGATTAATAACATTTCATAGTATTAAAATGTTGTTATTTTAGGAAATATGATATATATAAATTCGGAAGAAGAGGGTACATTTTATGTAGGAAAATTTTGTTTCAAAATAAATGATTTTTCATAATTTTAAATTGCATTTAATAAAAAATTTCTCATATTACCTCTAATGTCAATCTTACTAATATGGATTTTACGTAATTTAATATACTCATATAAGGGACATTTCAGTAGTAAAAAAAAAAAATTTTAACGATTAAAACTATCATTACATGAGTTATTATCTATAATTTTTTTAAAAGTCATTTATTTTGAATGAAGGGAGTAATTTGATAATTTTGGGGAAATGCAAAAAGGGGACACAAAATTTGAAATAGGTCATTGACGGTTGTCATGATTGTATCGGTCAATATGGAATGGTCGGATTCAATTCAGTTTTAACCTACGTAAACTTATTTAAAATGAATCATATAAAATTTAGATCCAATTTTAGAGGGATCAGATGTATCTCCATGATTTAAGTCTTAATTGACAAATCGAGTCGTGACGGCAACAAATTAGTACTACTACTGTACTGATTTGTTGAGAAAAGTTTGTTGGTTTTAGGATTAGGTACTCCAAGATGGCCCAAACATCAAAAAACAGACACGGAAGAAGAAGTATGGGGAACACTTGAAATTTTTAAATGAATTGGTCGGAACTTTCTCATAAGCAAAATATCAAACAGCTAGGAGACGTTACGCTAACGCGACCAATGACGAATAAAATGATACTACTAATCCAAATTGATAACGTTGTTTTCTTAGAATACCCTCGTTAATTTTAGGGTGTGAAGAAACTAAATGAAAAGCAATTAACACCCTCTTAATTGCAGTTTGCAAGTACTGCCATCCTAATGATGTAGTAATTGAATTTGTCAAACCAAAACAAGAAACCTCGAACACATAATGCCATGTGAGGACCAAAGCGTTAATTATGGCTAAGAAAATTTAAGAAACTTGAGATATTTATTGCCGGTGCATGGTTCAACAACATCAATCATAGAAGTAGTTTTATTTATTTTATTTTAGATTTACAAGTAATATTTGAATATATCAACTATTATACTTGAAACCTGAATTCATGTAAGAATTTAGATTTATGAAAATCAATTCATTAAAACTAAAATTCGAAGAATGACTCAATCACTAAGAAAGGAAATTAAACATCCACATGACCCTTGGATTAGATCCCAATAAGATGGGATTTGTATTTCATTTGCTGGACAGATTAATTAATAATTAAACGCTCACTTCTGCCCATGACCTATGAAATCAAATCTTAAGCTTTAAGGAAATAATTACTTGTTCAATTGGACAGCTTGTTCCTGAATCTTGATACTGGATTATTTGGGGTACAGATTTTGACTTTAAAAAAACAATAAATAATATCCCTTTTTTGGAATTTTTTTTAAAGTAGAAAAGTAAGTGCAGATATAGAAACCCATACAGCTGGAAATTGGAGTCTTTTCAACCATATAGGGTGTATTCGGACTTGAATCCGTACTGAATTCATTTATGATCGATCTCATATTTTTATTTTTATATCCGAATCCAATTTCGGTTAAGATTTGAATAGTATTTTTTAAATGGATGCAGATATGATATATATAGTTTTAAACCCTTTTAATTCCGCATTGTGTACGTATATATATATATATATATATAATATGTTGATAAAAAGTATATAGTTTTATTCTTTTTTCAACTTTAGTTTTATTATTTGACTATTAAATTTTAAATATTCCTTGGTAAGTGTCATAATTATTATTTAATAATTAGTATCGATTGATTATTTTAAATTTGATTGACAAGTGTGTCTTAATTTAACTTTTTTAGCCTATGTCATAATTGTTATTTAATAAATAATATAGATTGATTATTTTAAAATTGATTGATAAGTGTATATTAATTTGACATTTTAGTATCTTTAACTTCAAAGTTTTTGTTTAACTTATTTAAATTTTTCTTTCTTTGATATTTTGATAAGTAAATATCATTTTTTTTTGATCGAATGTAATAATAATAAAAAAATGATAGGTTTACCTGATCCGAGGTCCGATGGATAGGGTTCAAGTCAAATAAAGGAAACAAAATGAAAAGGATGATTTGGGTCAAATTTTATTAAAAATTTAACTAAGAAATAAGACATTCTTGTATAATTAATATAGAAATTTTAAAATGAAATAGGAACTTTGATCAATACCATCCATAATTAGTTAGTTAAATCTCTAATTAGTAAATTTTCCACTGGAATAATTAGATGGATAGGACTGTCACATAGACAAACCGAACGGAACTGCCAATATATATATAATATTGGTCCGTTAGGTGGCTATAATATTCGATCCGCATATTCCATCCACTCATTCCCGTATCATGTGTCATCCACCTTTCGTTTTTTGGAATATAAAAGCATAGAGATATACCAAGAATCACTATTCAAATCTTCACTCTTCTTGAAGTCAAAAATCTCGTTTTAGGGAAGGAGAGATTGTTCGATACTGCTGAAGGATGAAAGTTGTCAAAAGTTCAGCAATTTTCATGCTTTTGATTTTGCAATGCACGACAGTAGTTTTATGCTCTTCTTCGCATGATTTTGATTTTTTCTACTTTGTTCAACAGGTGGGTTCTTCGATCTTGAATTAACGTTCTAGACTCTTTTAATTTCTTTATGGTTAATCTTATGGCCGGAACCGATCATGAGCTCTCTTTAATTAAATCACGTGGTTGCCTTTCCGATGATCATGCATGCAGTGGCCAGCATCTTACTGCGATGCGAAGAGCAGCTGCTGCTATCCGACAACTGGGAAGCCTGCGGAAGATTTCAGCATTCATGGTCTTTGGCCAAACCGTGAAGATGGAACCTGGCCACAAAACTGTGAGCCCGATAGCTCCTTCGAGGAATCTGAGGTACGTACTTACTATTGATCATAATTTGGATCGATAATTGATTAGCTATATGAATCTTCTGGTGAAATAGATATTGAGATCAATTCCTAGAGGCAATATTTCAAGATCTAAAGTTTTTAATTAACATTATAGTTTCGACCTTATATCTTTTCATAAGATTAAAAAATAAAAAGTCAAAAACATCATTGAGATCAAGTCAGCAACCAATTATGAAATTTCCCCTCAGGTTGGAATAATTTATTTCTTAAATTAATGGTCGCCATCAGACATTATAAGGTCATGTAATTTGGAAACTGATCGATTATTGATAAATGTTGTTCCTTGGACGTCTTTTCGTAGTGACCCTTTTTCATCCAGTGGGTGCCAAATTGTTCAATATTTTCTGAATTAATGGAAACTCTTGATCGCCATGGAACTAACCTGTTCATTGCCAAAACTCCAAGGAAACCCTTATTGCTAGCTGGGGCCCTTTCGTAATTTATGCTTTGCGTTTACTCATATGATTGTCCAGCTAACTCTTACGTACCTGCAAAGGGGGATGCTTCACGCATCCAACTCAAAGGACACAATATCTTTTCTACTTTCTGGTCTTTCCAAATTATAATATTCTTAGTCATTGAACAATCTTTTCACTTGAATCCCACATCCAATATCTAAATATGATAACAATATATCATCATTCGAAATAGAATATTTCATTTTAATTCATAAAAAAAAAAGTCATAAAAAATCTTTAAAATCCATCAATTAAATATCGGTTCTATAGTAACTGTAAATTGGATTATACCTATAAATTTTTAAACTATCACAATAATAGGAAGACCATAGATATATAATGATTAATAAATTATAAAAAATCATCAATAAATGTACAGTTTCTTTCGATGAAAAAACCATTATTTTTATAGAAATAATATGCCGATAAAAATATATTTTATCATTTTCAAATTTAATTTAATTATAAAAAAATATATTATTTATATTAATTAATTAAAGATAAAGTCAAATTAATAAATTAATACTATGGTGACGGTAGTTTTTTATTAGATCAATCAATTCAAGCACATGATGTGCATTAAAAAAATTCATAAAACCAAGATGGTCCGGCTTACACCATCGTGGAAGATTTTTTTATTAGAGAAACAAAAACAATCAAGATTATTAGATGAATTTTTCTCAAAATTAATACAATATTGATTACGCCTTTCAGGCTCATTTGTCTTTTCGTTTTTAGATAATTTTCATTTTGACTTTTTATTTTTTTCAACTAGCTATATCTAAAGTAGGTTTTACCTCCGAATTACTCGGTCATACTCTTGGATGCTTAAAAATACTTCGAAAAATAATATATAGTGATGGAAATATTTTTCTTAGTGATGAAAATATAAACTATCATAAGAGTACCTATACTCATGATTCAAAATATCATCCTAAAATCAATTTTTTAGTGACAAGAAATTTCTGTGTGGAAAAATCGTCATACATGGCAATTTATTTGTAGTGATTCCTAAACCTAAATTTCATATATTCTTGAAATAATGTATGTAGGTTTCAGATCTACTGGGTAGAATGCAGAAGGATTGGCCTTCCCTTTCATGTCCAAGCAGCGACGGAGTGAGATTCTGGAGTCATGAATGGGAAAAGCACGGGACGTGCTCTTTGTTGAGCCAGCACAACTATTTCAAAACAGCTCTCGAACTAAAGGAAAGGGCAAATCTTCTTCAGACACTAAGGGATGCTGGAATCGAACCAAATGGAAAACTTTACAACTTAGAGAGAATAAAAGAGGCAATCAGAGAAGGCGTTGGATACACTCCTTTCGTGGAGTGCAACGTTGATTCATCCCGGAATCATCAACTTTACCAAGTTTACTTGTGCGTTGACTCATCTGCAACAGATTTCATCGATTGTCCAGTTTTTCCACATGGAAGATGTGGTTCGAAAATAGAGTTTCCTTCTTTTACCATGCCACGAGATGAATTCTGAAAAATTAGCGAGATGAAATCTTCTCCTTTTTTTAATTCATTGAGGAATAAAGATAATGTTGTTATAAAATACTCACTATATCCTTAACTATAAGTCATTTTATTATTATTAAGATAAAGGTTTTTTTTTTTTTTTTCAAATCATTTATAATTAGGGACAAGTAGATAACCTCGGTGAACATGTACATACCGAAAATTTTAATACAAACATGCTAATTCAAAATAAAATAAAAATATGTTTGACACCTTGCCACATTTGGTTTTTTTTTTTTTCCTTTTGTTTTTTCTGGGAGCATTTCTATACATATTTGCAAATGACACAGGGAATTTTAAAAAGCAAAAAGGCAGACATGTTCAATTTTACAAAGGTTGGAATTCTATCTTAATTAAAATGTGGTCTTGATTTTTTAAAATTGATAAAGAAAATTGAAGTGAAAATAAATGAAAGAAATAAATAAAAACAAATTCATTACGTACACCACGAGAATGCACAGTTCTTTCCAGAAAGTCACCAAAAACATTAAAATATCAATTGCTCTGTAAAAGTTTTATTAATATAAAAAATATTACATTCAGTTTCATATAATTCAAAATAGAAGTAATAATATTTAATTTTGGAGAAAGAGGAAATAACAGAAATAAGTATAAGACCCGATTCGAAGATACAAAACATGGGTTCTCAGTCATCTCCAAGCAATTTTCCGACTTGGAGACCTACATTATTATTCACGAAAACATAGTTAGAGGAACATTGAATTTCTCTTCTATAAATAAATAAATAAATATATATATATATATATATAAATATATATATCTAATCATTTGGAAATGCAAATTAAATGAGACATCAAGATCCAATTAAAGATCATTTAAAATTGTTTTCTATCAAGATCATCTAGGCTCATGCAAATGCCTCAACAACTCATTCTTCAAACTCTCAAATGCCAAGTTCAACCTCCCTAATTGCTCTTTGGCATTCTTATTATACATAAACGACTCATAATACAAATCAAAACTATCTCTACCAGAATTTTCAACCAATCCCAATAATTTCTCGTACCCTTTAGTATCGATGGGAGTGGCTTTAAGCTGCAACTTCTCCAACACTCTCCCCACCGTGTGCATAATGAACTGTGATCCTGCTGCATGCATGTCATGCTCAGAGCAAGTCATTTCAACCATTCTACATCCTTCTTTCTCAAAAATACTCAAAAAATTATCTACTCTCGATTGCCTACATTCCCCCGCACCTATTCTAATCCTATCGAACACAAATGGGAGGGCCCGCCAACTACACTTGCCACTCTCGGGTCCAAATATTGGGTGAGTGCAAAGAATGTCAAAATGAGAAGGTAGTATCTGCAAAAAGATGTTCTTTGGGAATTCTTTAACTGATAATACATCAACGAACAGAGTGCTGGGGTTTAGCCTTTGAATGGGGAGGGATTTAAGAACGGATTCTGTAGAGATAATGGATGTAGATAAAAGAATGACATCCGGGCCCTGTTCGCAGAAGTCGTGGGGGTCCAAATAAAAGGAGACCCCGAGAGATTGGGCAACGGAGGAGTGATTCGATCGGGAGTGAGCAAGAACGTGGTGACCTTGCCGGACGAAAGCTTTAGACAGAAATTGGCCGAAGTTGCCGAAGCCAACTATGGCAATCTTGAGCTTTTTGGATTGGTCAATATTGCTGCGGTCATCAGCTAAGTGCAGGGTTTCATCGTATAATTCGAATGGTGGTGCCACGTCATCTAATCCCCGGATGCGTAGGTGGCTGGCTGCTTTGCGTTGATGAGGAAAACACGAGCACAGCTCTCGGCGGCGGGGGAGGAGGTAGCTGCTGCACGGGAAGAGACCGTTGGATTGGATAGGATTACTCGGAGAATCTTTTACATATACAGATAGAGTGGAGGAAGACAGCATTTTTGGTCAAAATCAGAGGCAGTTGGACAAAAACTAGATTGTGAGAGGAGCCCAAAATCAATGACGGTCATGAAGTTTGAAATATATATAGCATCCTAAGCATGCAATCTAATTAATTTAATAAAAAATTTATATATTATTTAATGAAAAAATGTCTATATACGTGTTGAGAGGATGTAATCTTTTATAATTACTAATTTAAGACAAGATTATTTAGATTTAATCAAACATAATTATTTATAAATGATTAAATAACTAAAAGTTGCTTATGTTAAAAAGTCACGTAATATTGATAACCACTCAATAAACACGTATTAATTAAAAATAGTTATTTTTTAAAAATTATAATTAATTAACTATATCACATTATGGTTAATTAATAATAATAAAAGACCCTCGCATTTTAAAACTAAAAGCTAATAATTTATAATAGATAAAACTCATATACCCCTTAAAAAAAATAATGTAATTAATTACACATTTGATGATTCAAATCACACCTGGCATATGGTTTGATCAAATCACATAAATATTTGAATATTAAAATTACGAAATTGAAATATTTTCCTTTTTTTTAATATTTACTACAAAACAACAAGTTAACATATTAATATTTTCACATTAAAAATAACAAGATGGAAGTGTTTTCTATTTTAATAATATTTTCTTGCGTTTAATTATCATAATAATAAACCAATCATTTTATTGTAAATTTTTAATATCTCAATACAATAGAAGAAGAAAAAAATGTATGCATCCTCCGTATAAAGATAGTAGAAATCTTAATTTTGTGAATGAAGTTTTATATATATAAATGTTAGTATGTGCTTGACCGTGCACATTAATGAGTGTAGTAGTTAGTCAATTAACGGTCAAATTTAACGGTTTCTATCTTTTTTTTTTTAACAATTTATTAAAATTTAATCAAGTATCACTAAGGTTTAATTTATCCTTTTTGGGTTTAGTTTTATCCTTTTAGGATTTAGTTTATTCTTTTAAGGTTTAGTTTATCCTCTTAAGGTTTAGTTGACCGTTAGTTGACTAACTACTGCACTCATTAATGTACACGGTGAAGCACACACAATCATTCATATATATATATATATATATATATATAT
>JAOXNR010000013.1:12392445-12404147 GCA_028571225.1 Parsonsia alboflavescens
TATAAACCTAATAACTGGATCTCAAGAAAAATCGCAACTTTTAGTTAGGATGAACAGTGAACAGTAACTGAGAAACAGTGCCTCTGGAACAATATGGTGAACAGTACGATGACAACAATTTCGGAAAACTCAAACTTTGGATTTTTTTTTTTTAATGATCTTTCGATCTGCCTGCTCGTCTAATCGGAAATCTTGATTTTCATGTCGAGATTCTGGAAGAAAGATTGTCTGTCAGGTCGTTTTGCTCAATTACACCCCTGATTCAAAACCCCAAACGGATTGACGTCTTCCTCCTCATCTTCGGATTCAATCTCTAATTTTGGATCCTCCTTAGTCTAAACGTCCAACCGAATTGCTACTCTAAATCTTGGATTCGCCTTCTTTGTTCTTCGTTTTGGTTTTCTTGCTGGTCTAGTTGACGAGCCTATTCGTTTTCCTCAGGAACGACTCCACGTCCCCTTCCAGCACAATGTCGTCCACTACCAACATGATTCTGTTCAGCCATTGGTGAAGACAACCTAGTGCTTTGATACCGACTGATGCAATAAATAGGAACGAATAAACAACTAAATAGGAAAAGAATTGGATATTGTGAAAACACACAAGTTTTCAGTTTAACGAATAAAAGTCGACGACAAAAATAGAAAAAATCACATTGTAAAAACCTGTTTGTAACTAAGACAAAACGAGATATTTATAATATAAAATCTAACCTTAAACCTAATTGAAAATAAAAAGCCCAAAAGTCAAAGTTGAGCCCCCATTTTGAGCTTAGGTCAATCTACATCATTCCTCCCGGCTAGGAAAAGATTTATCATTGAATCTGACTCGTCTTCACCAGCTGCTTTTCTAATAGTACTTTTGACCCAAAAGAACTCTAATTAAAATAAATAAATAAAAATATAAAAAAAAAACTAATAACTGGATCTCAAGAAAAATCATAACTTTTAGTTAGGATGAACAGTGAACAGTAACCTCCGAAACAGTATGGTGAACAGTACGACGACAACA
Organism: Parsonsia alboflavescens; assembly: GCA_028571225.1. Lineage (NCBI taxonomy): Eukaryota > Viridiplantae > Streptophyta > Magnoliopsida > Gentianales > Apocynaceae > Parsonsia > Parsonsia alboflavescens. The sequence continues at coordinate 12,393,457 of JAOXNR010000013.1, forward strand.
ATTTTGGAAAACTCTAACTTTGGATTTTTTTTTTTTAATGATCTTTCGATCTGCCTGCTCGTCTAATCTGAAATTTCGATTTTCATGCCGAAATTCTGGAAGGAAGATTGTCTTCCAGGTCGTTCTGCTCGATTACACCCCTGATTCAAAACCCCAAACGGATTGACGTCTTCCTCCTCATCTTTGGATTCAATCTCTGATTTTGGATCCTCCTTAGTCTAAACATCCAACCTAGCCTGTGCCAGTTGCCGCTCTAAGTCTTGGATTCGCCTTCTTTGTTCTTCGTTTTCATTTTCTTGCAGGTCTTGTTAACAAGGCTGTTCGTCTTCCTCAAGAACGACTACACGTCCCCTTCCAACACGATGCTATCCATGACCAACACAATTCTGTTAAGAATAAATAGGAACGAATAAACTGCTAAATAGAAAAAGAACTGGATATTGTGAAAACACACAAGTTTTCAGTTTAATGAATAAATGTCGACGACAAAAATCGAAAAAATCACATTGTAAAAGCCTGTTTGTAATTAAGACAAAACGAGATATTTATGACTTAACATCTAACCCTAAACCTAATTGAAAATAAAAAAGTCTTAAAAATATAAAAAACCCAAAAATCACTATTCCGAATTCAGGTCAGTCTGCATCACCATGGAAGTAAGTTGGAAACAAGGAATGGAGAATAAAAGAAAAAGATTCTGAAGACAAAAATGTTTACCGGCATAATTTCTTGTCTTTTAAGATGGATTATTGAGTCTATATATCATATGTCGTAACCTCTTTAATTAATTTTAGAGATTGATTCTACTTATGCATAAATCTAATCGACGATAATCATATGCGTATTTGTATAATTTGGATGGAAATCCATTTACTCCTTTTTGGGTCACTAAAGAAATCAAGAAAGGATGGATTTGAAAACCATGATTAAGGCATCATAGAGATTTTCCACTATATAAATATATATATATATATATATGTATGTATGTATATATATCATGCACCATGAAAGTGGTAGTTGTCAGCTCATAACTACCTTCTTTTTCTTTGATAACATTGCACTAAGGAAGTAGTGATTAGTGATTTTTTACCATGAAATTAAATTGCCTCCAACAAAAGGTCAAATTAGTTATAATTAATAGCTCCAAATTGAAGCAAATGGAACTCGAAGATGCGGGTAGATGAGGATTCTTGGAGGATTTCAATTCTAACTAAAATTGACACACCAAGTGTTGGAGGGTCTTAATAATGGTAAAATGTGCTTTCTAAAAGAAAGACAACAGCAAAACACTTAAATAAGATAGAATATGTTCACAAGTTGGGGATTTTCAGTGTGTACCCTTTTCTTTTCTTTCTTTTTTTTTTTGTTTTTGTTTTTGAACGAGGTGTGCACTTTTCATTCAGGGTAATTTAGACAACTTTTCAGCGTGTGTGTGTGTCAATTTGATAGTGGACAAAAACTGTGTGCTCTCTACATCAAAAGCAAACTCATTTAAGGATTCCTTTCTTTCCAAGCATTTTTGAGATGATAACATATCACATGCTGTATCCTTAAAAAAAAAAAAAAAGGGGTGGGGGGAACATAATTTTTTGATCCACAGGACTTCCAAGTTTCTAGAAATGGAATATAACATAGGAATGTAAAAATGGATACTAATATTTATACGGATGCTCGCATTACTAATTTTAATTTCAGACCAAATCAACCAAATTCGCAAGAGAAACGAGAATTGAAAAGGTAACTAAATTAAAAGGTCAAATTTATGTTAATTTGAAAATGCCCATTCTCCAGTTGACATGATAATAGCATTAAAAATTTCTAAATGGGTCTCTACCCATCCAATTGAGTAAGTTTTTACCAAATTGGAACAGATTAAAGAAGGCGAGAAAAGACCCCTAAAATTTTCCAGTTAACATTAGTGAGAGGGATATTTTACCCCCCAGCAAACAATGAAGTTCTGGGTCAAGTTTTTTTTTTTTTTTTTCTGGGTGTTGCAGGCATGAAAGAATGGTTGCAAAAACTCTGCTACATTTTGCTGATCCTCTTCCCCCCACCGCTGGAACAAAGCTTTTATTATTGGCCATAAGATCTGCAGGGAAATTCATTGTTGGAAGAAATCATAAGTACCGAGTTGATCTTCAGATGAAACAATGAAGCAGCAGTACTGGTGCATCCAGTCATTGTTCCACTTGTATTGAAAGGATAATGGTTAACAAGAAGAATAAATAAAGCACAAAGCTTTCCACATCTGCTGCCAAAGAAAAGGGTTCTTGATACTCTTGTCTTCGAAGGATAATGTTTTCTATATTCTCTTTATCCTAAAAATGCTTTCCTTTTTTTTTTTTTTTTCCATCTTTTGCCGACAGCCATTATAAACAATGATTCTGGACTTTGATTCCGCAGGATAAACAATTTGGTTAAAGTCCCAAAAGGTAAAGTTAATTATCTGCCTAATCAAAAAAGCACAAGGCAAAAGTTTCTTTTAGCTAATTTCTGCCCACTCAGATCTTTGCACGAGTGTGTAATAATTACAACTGCCTCAGTGCCAGAAACTTGCAGCATAATCTCATTTATCTTTTCATGGGAAATGGTCACTGAAATATGCTCAAGTGGGCCTTATTTTGTATTGCCTTCTTGTTGCTTTATACATTTTCACTCTCCTTTGTCTCTTCTCCCTTTGCATCTGTGTATTCTCTGGCATCGACGGCAGAATTTGTATTACTAGTTTACCTTATGCTCCAAATATCTAACCAGAGTGGAGTTCAGATTACAAGCTTTGAACCAAGTCCGGTGTTTTTAGAAGCACATCATTCAAATATGAGTTCATTTTTCAATTGAATATATATATGTGTGATGAAATTAGGACTGGACTGGATATCCCATAGCATCAATTTGTCGGCCAGGCAAAAGGGCAAGAGAAATAGCTTCCTTTTCCCCTTTTATTTTCTTCCCCATCCCAACTAGCTGGGGGAAATACAAGGTCATTCATTAGAATCCTGTTTCTAGTAAAGGTAAAACAAGAATTTAGAAACTTACCTGTATCAGATGATATTATATATCAGATGGTTTGTATACTTTAAACCAATTCCTAGGTCTTTAACCAATAGCTAGAACACATCAACGGGTTATTTCTACATTATGTAAACAGAAAACAAGAATATATAATAAAAGAAAAACCCTTCAACAGTAAGAAAAAAGAAGCGCATGGCACTTAATCAAATACCACAAACAAGAAATATTATACAATACATTTTAGGAATAAAAAATCAAAAGCCACTGACACACCAAGGCAAATCCAAGATATGGAGGATATATCCCAAGCTCTACTTCATTTGCAAATGCTTTTAAATTTCTAAAGGTGACAATGAATAACAATGCATAAACTGAACTGGATTTGCTGAACTAACTGTGTAACATGATGCGATGTGTAATGCTACAATGCTACAACTAATAGCATAACCTAAGATTTGTGTAAAGTGCAACACCAGCATCTAGACAGAAGCATCTGTCAATAAGAAGATGCAGTATAGTTCTTAATCATAACTAACCTCTTAATAATGGCAGAAGCAGAACTATGAAAAAACCTTACATTGTAATGAGATAACAGGTGGCTTTGACTTCTGAAATAAGAAATAAGAACCAAGGACAATGACAAATACACTGCCTTGAGAATCTAATTGTATGAAACTCAGTATTTCAATTAAACAAAAAACCTAAATAATTATCTTATATGATTCTCATCAAGAGCCACCAAGCACAGTTATCAAAAGAAGTAAAACAGATGGAGAATCATACTAGTTCAACAGGTAAAAGGGAAAAAGAACTTTCTCATTGTAACAAAAGTAAAGAAACCAAAATAGAATTTCTGATGTGATTCATTGGATGATTCAGAATTAATAGCATATGTTAAAGAGAGAAACTCAATAGATCAGACATATCCATCTAAGATAAACAATCTTCAAGATGATGTTATTTGGCTATAATTTAGGATGACTACACTGCCCTCTCTACATTCCCAAGTCTTGCCCAGAACACAAAAAGTTCTCTTGGTATCATACTGCTGTTGGCTTTGATTATACATTTGATTTTAAAGAAATGTGATAGAATAACATTTCCTTAAAAGATCCTCTAGCTCCAATCTTATTACATCTGTTATCATTCACCCCTGCATTTTGTTTTCCCCCTGTTTGTTCTCCTATTATCTTCTACATATTCCAGAACTCCAAAGACAAAATCTTGGTAAAAGGATACTAACTGTTACATGTATGCACTATATACCTATAATTACCAACAACAAACTATACAGGATTTGCTTATCATGTACAGCACAACAACCCTGTGGTATTTTGTCACCTACGAGTTTTGGTATTTCTGTGAACACTTGATAATTTCGTCATATAATTAATCTCTAAAAAACTACCAACCTAATTACATATCAACAATAATGTCTCAAAATCTACTTTATGATCACTTCTAGTATATTTATGATATCTCTAGCCCTTAAGGTAAGTTATAACTGCATTCAAAAGATATGAGAGCTTTCTTTCTTTTGCCAAAAATCCACTTAAGTTGCGACAATGGTGAGTTCACAAGAAATCGCCAAGAATTATCTCCAGCAGAAGTTAACAGATTAGACAATTGAAGCCAAGACCACAGTAATCAATATATGCAAACATCTAAAACTCCTGAATTAAGTACAAGCACATAGCATTGACATGAAAAGCAGTTGATGAGGCACAAATTTGAGTAAAACATTAATATAACTCAAAAATATGCATACCTACAAATCAATCATGAAGGTGATTTCTCAACAAGAGGAAAGTTCAGAATTTCGTGAATATCATTATGTTAAACAGAAATATGCAAAAAAGCACATTATCCCTACACAAAGCAAAAACTTTACAATTTAACACAGAAAAGAAAACTTTTTACTGGGACATTCTTCCTCCAACAGAATCTTGACTACTCTCATCATACATGCTATTGAAATGCCTTTCTTCATTAGGTGCCCCAAGTTCAACCAATGTCAACATGTGCAATAAATGTTGAGTTTCGATCATTCTGTTATTAATGTAATGTAAACAATTATGTGAAGAATGTCTGGAGGAAGACAGTGTTACAGACTTCTCTATCACCAAGTCATGGGATCGAGAGAGTTCTCCAAGAAAGATTACTATTCTCACCTTATAAATATCAGCTACATAAGGTCTCAGGTAAACCCCAAACATCAATTGCATGGAAACAACTTGATTCAGTTCATTCCTATATTTGACGTACTTACAATGGTTTCACTGATCAGATCATCTGAGCAGTAACTAAAACAATATAGGACCACAGCCTCTAACCAGAAGATGATTCATCAAACCAAACAGGATCGTCACTAATAAAATGATGTTCAGAAGAGATGTAATTAAATTCAAGAGGAAAAAGCTCAACCTGTCGCCTATCAATTTCAACAATAAATGTATCCATTACATTTCCATATTCCCAAATAACAACCTTGCTTGCCTTATTTTCTCCCCTCGAAAGAAAATGCCAAGAAGATAAAGGATTATAAAAACCCAAAGAACTAAATTCTGTGATTTTTTTTTTTTTTCTGAGAAAATCTCCAGCAAACACTATTGAAAACCTACCAATGTATTGCTCCTTAATGTTATTAAAACTATCTCTTTTTGCCTGTGTCAATAAAAATGGGGGAAGACAATTTGAAGGAAAGAAAATATAGATAGAAATTGAAAAAAAAAAATGTACTCAAGACCTCTTTCCAAAGAAAACATTTTATGAATCTTGAGTATAATCTGGCTAATCCTCCTATCCTTCCTCCCCCCACTCGGAAAGGGAAAATTAAGATTAGAAAGAGTTGGGATAAATTACCCATCAGCAAGAATCTTGTGCCATTGAACAATCTTGTATCCGTTAGCAAAGGCACCATTATAGTACAGATAGTGCCAGAAAGTCCAACTCTTCAGCATCCCATTACAGCACAGTTATAGACAAAACTTCCAGAAAGCTTGTGACCAAGCAATTTCCATTGTGGTGGCCCTTCACTTGGAGCCCATGAATTGACTTCAATAAACCCCTCACCCACGGCCCTAGGTCCACCAATAACGATAAGCTTGTCGCCACATGCCCTAAATGCCAAGCCCCAACCGTTCATTGAACCTGCCCGTTCAGGCAATCTTCCAACTGTAAACCATGCTCTATTAATTTTGTCATACTTCCTCACCTCCATGTCAGCATAATCAGCAGCATACAATTCGTTATTTACAACAGCAACTAATGGTGGTGCTTCAGATGTAGCTGGTGTCTCAACTTCCCTGGCTGCACCAGTTCGCACAGGGGACATATTAGGAATTTCAGTCCAAGTTCTTGTGTCCATATCATATTCCTCACCACAAGTGAGAAGCTTTGATTCGCTTCCTCCAATACCTCCAATGACATAAAACTTTCCATCCATAAATACTGCAGAACACATCTTTCGAGGTTTATTCATACTTGGGAGTGTAGTCCAAGTTCCCAATTCTGAATTATACAGCTCAGCAGAATTAAGGATGTTCCCTTGCGAATCGCAACCACCAGCTAAAATTGCAATCTCTCCAAGGCTGGCAGATCCAAATAAACACCTAGGTGCATTCATCTTCATTCCAGATGTCCATGTGTTTGTTAATAAACGGTAACGGTAAATGACATGTGACATTACTTCTTTTCCAAATACAAGAAGCTCGGTTCCCACAGCCAAAGACTCTTTGTCTGAAAACACAAAGCAATCATTGGGGTTCATTGTTGGTAACCGCATCCAACGGAGACAAGTAGGATCAAAAGCTTCCCATTCAAGTAACTGGCAGGAAAAATAAACCCAGTGCTCGACCACACCATTCTGCCGCCTCAATCTATAAAGTTCACCACTTCTAACAAGGGAGCGAAAACTCCGATTCAGAGATGCAATAGTACCATAATCTGACCTTGAACACCGAATGAGACAGCTAATAGAGTTGTCCCGGCCAATGGCATGAATGAGGGAACTAGAATCAGAATTATCTCCAGCATGACGATGATTACCAGAATGGTCTGCAGGGGACATTGAAACGCTTCCAAGAGTCAGAGCCGTCTCTGATCTTTCTGGAGTATCTGACTTCTTGGTCAACTTTGTAACTGCTGCTTCCTCTTCATCGTTTTCTAATGGTCGCTTCCCATGCTGAACGTCAATCTTTTCCAGCCTGTAATTCATGCAAGGCCAGTTACCTTCTCGTTCACAGGTCCTTGGATAATCCCTAGAAACCAAGCAAGACCTGTCTTCCAACATATCTTCCGGAATCAACCCGAAAAGAACAGCTTTAAGGACCTTTTTCGATCCAAAGGTCTTCCTTTCGGCGTCACCAGGCTGAATCCACTGCAGAAAATCAGTAACCGATGTACCAAAAGTTAAGGAAGAAAAGTTTGTCAAGGAAACAGAAATAGAAAATATGTAAAATATTCTGTTAAAAAAGGGTGCTCTATCCAAATGGAAATGTTAAACATAGAGAACTTGTTCATGATCAAGTTAATATTACAACGAATAAAAAAAGGTCCCCCAAGTCCACTGAAAAATATTCAACCAGAAAACCATTTCCAGCAACACAAACATTAAAGTTTGTGAACCAAACGTTCAGGTTTATAACTCCATCTATAACGGCAGCCAATCCAAACTCACTAAGAACTATGCAGCAATATAAGAAAGAAAAGTAGATATCAAATCCCTGAATCCGTTACATAAAGGTATGAACTCAGGCGAAATGAGATTTATAAACACAATTGGAGCAACGAAGAATCAAAAACATCAGCAAAACCACAATCATTCGATCAAATGAGGATAGCAAATTGAGCAAAGAGCAAAATTTGCGAACCCCAGATCTCTCAAATTCAGATCAGAAAAAAATCCCAGAAATCAAAACTTTCCGAATACAATCAATCAAGATCAAAACTTTAATCTTGCATGTATACAATAAAGTAATTGAATTAGATCTATCCATTCTTCTGTTCAAAAAAGAAATTATATATACAGATACTATAATAACCATGAAATGAAAGACGAACAAAAAAGCCCACGAATGTAAAAAACAAGAGGAGAATAAAAAAGGGGAACTAGTTTAGAACTTACGGATTGGATAAGCAGAAAGAGAAGGAAGGACTTGATTGGAATTATGTGAACAGAGCAACAACAGCAATCCCCCTTCTCTCTGCCTCCCCCCTCCCTCTCTCCCCCCCCTCTCTCTCTGTATTTCTTAGTCAGAAAACTGTGTGTTTTATTTTTATCCCCCCCTCTAAACCCACACTCTCCCTCCCTCTCTATGTATATATATCTATATATCTATTTATCTGTATGTATATATATATGCAAAGTGCAGTTTTTTGAGTTCTTGGGGCCTTCTGGTTTGGGTTTCTCTGAAGACTGATTCTCTCTGCAAATCAAAGCAGCAGACTTTGGGGCATAATCTTTGCTCTTTGGAGCATCTCTTTCTCTCTCTGTCTCTTACAGAATTCCTTTTATTTTGAGTGTGAATGACAGATTGTATTATTTATATTAATTGTTTAATTAACCAAAATTAATTGAGATTTTCTTAATTATACAATAAATTGAATATTATACATACATAACCATGTATCTATGTCTCTGTTGCCTTGTGGTAGAGTAACAGTTGTATTTTTAATTTTTTCCCGAAATATCCTTTTATCGAGGGAAAGAATATTGCCAAAAATAATGTTATATTTATGGTGTCATTATTAGATTTTTGAGGTTTTTCTTTTTTCTTTTTCCTTCGGGGAGGTGTGTGGGGCCAAGGACAGCTTATAAGGATATTGGAAAGCATTTGCTGTGGGTTTGGTAACCGGATACCGGAGATAGGCGGCTCCGACACTTGTTTCCGCGTGAGAATAGAAAGCGAAATAAGAATAAATTTGGTAACTGTTTTCTTTACGTCTCCGGTCTTTTTCTTTTTACTACTTTAATTAATTAACCTTTTTAAAAAAAATTTCTTCATTTCCTTTTATTTTTTAATTTTTATTTATTTTTGCCGCTCCGTGTCTGTCTACGCATACGAAATGTTTGCGAGACTTCTGAAGAAGTACCGATGACAGAGGCGAAGCAGCAGCAGCAGTCAACGACTTTTGTTTTTGTGGCGGTCAATTTCTCGTTAAAAATCATGCTCATCGCATCTTTTTTCTTTTCTTTTTTTTTTTTTTTTTTTTAATTCTTCTATTAGTTATTTTGTTAGTTAATATACTTTGCGGTACAAATACATTTACTAATATATTAACATTTAATAAATCTATTATGAACCTGCCTCACATTTTCATGTATGACTTTATGGTTTCGTATAAAATCAAATCATCATATGTAAGATTTAAATCAAAAGATATATGTACTTTATTAAACTTTTATATAGTGAGACCTGATATGAATTGCAAAATCATATTTTTTCTCATATATGAATAAAGTCCATATAAATTTTTTTATTATAATTAGAGACTTAAGGCTTCTAGAGTGATTTAAGAGTCATGTCTTTTGGAAAAGTGAAAGTGTTATAATTTGTACCTATTATAAAACATAATCAATTTTATGAATATTCTGTTAACACGTATAACTATTCATTTAGCAACTAAAATAAATTTTAAAAAAATGATTTCTCAAATTACTCTGATGAGCCTTTTGTGGTGTTTTCTTTCCTATATTTGTAAATAAATAAAAAATAAAAAATAAAAAACTGAACGAGGTTCCAGGTTGATGATTGGTAATGATTAGAATTAAATTTATAGACTAGTAAGTTAAAACTTGGTATAAAAATAGAAATTAAATAATTAATGAGCGGAGTTAAAATTCGGAATTAGATATTGGTATAAAATAATAATGTGAAAGAAGAGAAAGGAAGAGGTAGCGTTACCCAATTGAGCCATCATGCAATGCAATGGGAGAGGAAAGAAAAAAAGAAACGTTTTGTGTTTTTGCAGTGTACACAATATTAATGGGTCAAAATTGGCACAATCTTAAACAAAAAGGTATGCAATTTGCTCAGTGCAAACCGATAAGTTTGAACATTCCCAAATCTGCCTCTCTTTCTTTCATTTGGAAAAGGTATTACTAATAATCATCCAAGGCGGGCTTTTAAATAAATAAATAATGTTGTCCCCGATCAGGTTCTCGTACACGCTTCTTACTGTTTTATTAGGATCTTCAACTCGTCAAGATTAAAGTATGTAGAAAAATTGAATTGAACTCACAATCCGTAATACGTAAGCTACATTTCCAAATTATCTTAGTGCAGTAAAATTTAATTTATGATTTATTTTAACTCAGTTTAACGGATTACTCAAATAATTCAATATTTCGGTGATGTGAATAGTTAATGTCACAATTGGTGAACATGGAAAGTGTGCAAAAGTTGAAAATAATTTTAGTACTCTATACGACTTAGGTTTGTAGATAAACATAGGACCTAAAAAATGTTGAAAAAAATTGCAGCCGGGAATATTTTTGTATGCAAGAGAGAAAGATAGAATGAGGGGTTTGAGAGGTACTTTAAACTGTTTACAAATTCTCAACAATCATTTCATCTTATAATTATTTATATATATATATATATATATATATATATATATATAGATAATAGTAGTTTAATATAGGGTCGGCTTCAAACTTTCTTGGCTAATCACCATGA
>JAOXNR010000013.1:12407546-12460980 GCA_028571225.1 Parsonsia alboflavescens
AAATATTAAAATTTTCATTCCATTTTATAATTAAACATTAAATTTTCTTAATTGTGAGATAGATTATTAATTATAAATAAATATCTATAAAAGACAAACTATGTATTTTTATTTTTATTACACTAATGAAGTTTTGAAATTTAAACAAATTTACATAGGAGTAGTGTGTCTTTAAATACATCCAATAAACTTTAATTCATAATTTTTATATGGGAGTAATAGGTCTCTAAAGGGCTATGGATCTCCCGTTACGCATTAATTATGACCAAATTTTTTACTTTCTCTCTCTTACTAGGTAGATATTAAAATTAGTTATAGAGATAATTAGGAAGAGAGGGTCAAATCAGGCCTCTAAAGAGATAAAGAAAAAAAAGAAGTTATACTTATTATCTATAAAAATTCAATTTAAAAGATTTTCAAGAATCAAATATTATATATCTATAAATAAATAAATAAATAAATAAATATATATATATATATGTAGATAGAAAATAAATTAATTTAAATCTCTAGAAAATAAATTATAACCATACAGTTAATTAAATTACTTAAAAACAAAATAAACTTCACAAAAATTAAGAAATGTCAAAATTTAATATATGAACTTAGAAAATATACTAATCCTAATGGAATTAAATAATCAGTTAAATTTAAATTAAACCTAGCTTTTTTTTAAAAAAAAAAATTCGTTTAGAATACCTTCTTTTTTTCTGTTATGTATATGTAGAATTTCTTTAAATCTATTTAAATCAAAGAATCATGTTATATGTTATTTTATTGGGTGGTGTAGACAAAGGGCTACAAAATTCGGGGCATATATTGAAAAATTGAAACAATTTGATTATGTTACCTCTAAATTAAAATCATGTAAATCTCTACATTATTCCTTATTTTAAAATAATTATAAAGATACAAAATGTTAGCGCAGACACCTCTAAAAAAAAGATACCAAATATTAGACTTAACATACAATATAATTTGAAAATATTTATTATAAATAGTAATGATATAAATATATAAATATATATATTTATATACATATTAATTAATACTCGCTTAGTTATTATTTATAAGTCATCAATCATTATTTTGTAAAATTAAGAAAATCTTTTTTCCAAAAATACCCTTCATTCAAGATTTGCAGAGAGAAGAGAGATTTGGATAGTTCAAACACAGATAATGAGATAAAAAATTTAGTCAACTACGTACCAAACTATCAATGATGATTTATAATTAGTAATAATAAAAGTTAGCTCTAATGATTTATAAATAGTGACGGTGAAAGTATGAATTTAACTAATTTAGTTTTTCTAAAAAATAATTGAAAATTATACATGAGTATTTCTCAGTTTTTAATTTTAATCAAATTTAATTTTGATCGGGTGACGAATGACCGGTTAAATTACTTTTTCTTAAATATATTTTTATTTTTAATTTTATTATTTCAAACTTTATACAACTATTATTAACGACTTTCAACGAAATGCACAGTTTTCTATATTAGTTAATATATAAAAGCAGTGCCCATATCACAAGAGGTTGACAAATGTCATTCTACGAATGCTTAGGACAAAGTTTAGTTATGTCCAAATCGATTATCTTCTTTCTAATTGCAAGATAAAAGTTAAAATATTTCAGTAAAATAGATAATAACGAGAGATAGTCTCGAGATATTTCATAATATAAATATTTACAAAAATCAACATTCTTTGAATGATTTATTTCAAAAATATATTTGTTGTTTTGTTTTAGATTGAACTATTATCTCACATCGCTAGATTAAGAAACTTGTATAAAATTGGCAGACCATAGGCTTAAAGACTTATATCTTTCTTAGACTTATGACTAAGATCAAGTGTATTATATATTTTTATCAGTTTAATATGTGATATGTGGGCCATTAGCCCACATGATATTAACTTTATTTTTAGTAATTTTTTGTTGGGATTCTAAAATTTAAATTTTTACGAATAACTAAATGAAAGGCTTTTAATGTGAGATAATATAATGATAATTGGTCTTCAATTATTATTTGTGTTTAGTTATGAATAAAATATATTATAATATTAGTTTATTTAAGGGGATTCTCGAAAAGAAATAAAAGTTTTTTTATCTTCCCAAATATTATTAAATCTAAGTATACTTAAATTTATTTATTTCTTAAATTTTTTTTGGGGGGCATAAATATTAAAAATTTCATTTTATTGAATAATTTAAAATTAAAATTTTTAAATTGTTATATCGATTATTAATTATTAAATAAATATATATAAAAGACAAACTGTGAACTTTGATTTTTATGAACTAATAAAGTTTTGAAATTTAATCAAACTTATATAGGGGTATCAATATATATTATATTTAGAAGAAAAAAAAAAACAGGTATGTTAAGGGGATGCTAGAAAAGAAAAAAAAGAAACCTCTTTTATCTTCCCAAATATTATTAAATTAATTAAGTATACTTAAATTTTTTTTTTTGGCTGGGGGGAGGCGGGATAAATATTAAAACTTTTCATTTCATTGAATAATTAAAAATTAATTTTTTTGAATTGTTATATAGATGAGTAATTATTAAATAAATATATATATAAAGCATAAACCCAGAACTTCGATTTTTAGGACACTAATGAAGTTTTAAAATTTAAACACGTTTATGTAGAGTAGTGTGTCTCTATAAAGACATCCAAAAAATTTTAATTTATAATTTTTATATATTAGAATGAGCTCTTAAAGGGTTCCGAACCTCTTATTACACATTAATTATGTCCAAGTTATTTGCTTTCTCTCATATACTAGATTGATATTAAAATTAGGGTAAACGATAAATAGGAAGAATGGTCAAATTAGGTCTTTAAAGAGATAATGGGAAAAAATTTTAAGATACACTTATTGTCGGTAAAAATTCAATTTAAAAGATTTTCTAGATTATATAAATATATATATATATATTAATATTTAGAAAATTAAATGATTTAAATCTCTAAAAAATAAGTTTTAACCGTACGATTAATTAAATTACTTAAAAAGAAAATAATAGCCACATAAATTAAAAAGAATATTAAATTACTTAAAAAGAAAATAATCGCCACATAAATTAAAAAAATTAAATTACTTAAAAAGAAAATAATCTTCACATAAATTGAAAAATGTCGGAATTTCATATATGAGCTTCAAAAATATAAGAATCTTGAATTAAATAATTAGTTAAATTTAACTTAAATCTAGCTTTTGAAAAATATTTATAGTAAATATATATAAAAAAAACCTTTACCTTTTAGAAGACCTTCTTTTTTTTTTTTTTTCTATTAATGTATATATAGAATTTATTTAAATCAAAGAATCATGTAATATATATTATTTTATTGGATGCTATAGAAAATAGTGTAGAAGAATGGTTATAAAATTTGAAGCCCAATATTTATTTATAACCAAGCGTATATTAAAAAATTAAAACAATTTGATTCAGTTAGCTTTCAATTAAAATCATATAAAACTCTACATTATTCCTTATTTTAAAAGAATTATGAGGGTACAAAATATTAACCCGGACATCAACAGATAATATAATTTGAAAATATCTATAATAAACCATTTATATATACATGCATACATACATATATATTAATTAATACTCCTTCAGTCATTATTTATAAGTCACTAGTCATCATTAAGAAAATCTCTTTTTCCTAAAATACCCTTTATGCAAGATTTGAATGGCAGAAGAGAGCTATGAAGAGAGTGATGAATTGCTCAAACGTGGCAAATAAGGGAAAAAACTCAATCAACGATCTAATTAGCTGACAATAATAACTAATAATCAGTGATAATAAAAGTTAACTCTAATGACTTTTAAATAGTGACAAAAAAGTATGAATTTAATTAATTGCATTTTTTAAAAAGGTTTGAAAATTATATATGGATATTTTTCATATTTAAATTTTAAACAAATTTTATTTTGAACAAATGTTAAGTTACTTTTTTTTAGATATAATTTTATTTTTAATTTTATTATTTTTTACTTTATATAACTATTATTAATGACTTTCTAAATTAATGTAGCTTTATACCTAGTAACCTTTTTATGTCAAATCAGAAATGTCCACAAAATAGTTATCATAGTTGACCAGGAAATAAAACCTTTGTTGACCTCTGTAACAGTAGTAGAACAGGCGGTCACTCAAGTGGCGTTCCTAATCATCTACGTAATGCTGTCGCTAGCTCTTCTTTATCTCATTTAAATAAGCATTTATAAGTAAAATTATTTTACATATATATATAAAAATTTTTTGATGACTAATTGGTGATAGTTAGATAATTTCTACAGTTCTACTTCTTTATCTCCTTGTGTATTCTTCATTCATGGATGTACATTTTTTTTTGATTGTATATTCAACAAAAAACATGTCCATATATATAGGAACAATGGTATTTTTAGTCCATAAATTGTTATTTTTATCTATAAACTTTTATTTTGAAATTTTTTTATCCTTTATGCAATTGGTCCTTTTGACAAGAAATTGAGTTTTTTTCCTCATCGGATAAGGGTATTTTTGTTAACCCCACTTATAACCCATTCATTTTTTTTCTGGTGGGTTGTTTAAACAGAGCTTTGGGAGTATCTTTATAAAAAATATGGGGGTGATGAGTGGGTAAATGGGTGGATTGTTAGTGGGTAAAGTAGGTTATATTGTGGAGTTAATCAAGAAATCCCTCTTTGGTGAAAGAGAAAACTCAGAAACTCAATTTTTGATTGAAAGGACCAATTACACGAAAAAAAAAAAAATTTGTTGAAAGATCAAAAACTCCAAAATAAAAGTTCATGGATGAAAATAACAATTTATAAATTATTGATGGACAAAAATACGATTCTTGCGATATATTTTTTTCATAAAATAAGTGACATATTTGTACCTTTTCTAAGTGTTATAAAAAAAAAATCCATATGGTCAAGCATAAAAAGAATAATTTTCTTGATATATTCACAATAAATTTGTTACCCCTTATTGTCTCAATCATTAAATTTTAAAAAGTAATATATATATAGATTATCTAAAGTTTATTATTAATTTGATGTCAAAGGGTGGAATGTCATTGATGTAAGGTAAGAAGATCCTTCTTTTTTCCCCTTTCCCCACTAATTCGCATTGACTGATCCTCACCAAGGCTAGAGTATGTAGGAAGATTGGGTTGAATTCACGATAATCGTTATACAGGCTTCACCTACGAACCTTACCCCATCGGCAACTCACAAAAGCTAGAGCATGCTGGAAGAACGTGTCGAACTCACAACCTATGTCATGCATGTTTCACTTTCAAATCATTTGGTCATAACCTTGAGTGCAAGGTAAGAAGACTGGAATTTATTGTTTAGTTTATTTTTTAATTGAATTAAAGAATGTCGGAGAAAGCAAAACTAATTAATAACTTGATTTATTCGTTTCGTTTTATAAATTCACAAATATTTTAAATAAAAAGTTTGGCACATATTTTACACGAAGGGAAGTTCAAATTACATTAATATATGCATTTCTCTATCATCTCTTATCGTACATGAAAGTAAATATTGAATACCCTAACTCAGATTATATGCTTTACATGCACATTAATAAGCAACAAGATAAAAGCATATTCATTATGCAATATTAAAGAATTTCTCCAAAATAAAAGGAAAATATAAGAACCTTAATCACTATATATGTTCCACAGACATATTGAATTTACGAACTCCTCACTCTTAATGGAGCTGTGCTTCACCACAACTTATAAAATGGAAAGAAGTTTAAGGTATGAAATTGAGATGACTACTAATTCCCTCCTCAGGCATTGACACCCTAAAGTGAGTGTTGCACATTTACTCAACTATAAATTCTTGTTGCACTTGCATCATAATTTTGCTTAATAAGGAACCACCCTTCTCCATTAAAATGCGTTTATTTATACCACCATAAAGTTCAAGTTCACATTTTTTTTAAACCCGTAGCCGCTATCCGTGAATATACATGTACTACGAGTTCAAGTTAAAAGAGTATTTGTAAGAGCCAAATTCGAGATCAATGCTTGCTAAAATTATAGATTACATAATTCACATATTTTGTTTCTTTTATGAAAAATAATAGGACATTCTTAGATTGTTTTGATATTCATGAATTCACCTATAATTCTATATAAAGTTAATCTTTCATAAAATAAAGTAGTTTTATTTGAAATTGAATGTTCATATTTTAAAGAAATTTAAAACTCAAAAATCACAATCCTATGATTTGGGACAAGTGGTACGTAACTTTCTAATACCTATAAGAGGTAATGAGTTGGACTCTATATTGAGGCGCCATATTGAAAACCTCTTGAGACAGGTCTTATTCCCTGATAAAAGTAAAATTATGTAAATATGACATTGGTCGGATCTGTTTAAATTAATTTAAACTTTATTGAAAATTATTAAAATTTTAATTATAATAAATGAGAAAGACATATATTTATATATAGTATCAAAATTAATTGTAAGTAAAAATTGGAACATGGAGGGAGTACTCTTATGTGCACAAGTATTTCGAATAAAATGTACTCAATGTGTCTACTTTTTCTTTCCCGGTCGAGGGCTGAAGTGTCTTTGCACTTAACTGGGGTAGAATTTGGTTGCGGCCGTTAATGGGTGGTATTTTTCTGGTTAAAGAAATTAGAAATGGAGTGAGTTAGAAGTAAGTAATTAAAAAATAAATAAAGAAAGGGAAGGAATTAGGATTGGGAGGGGCATACGGGGCAGTCGGCGGGATGGCTCTGTCCACGTGCCATGTATGGCGTTTACATGACAAGGATTCCAATGTTAGTTCGGGTTTTTATCTGGCATGGGCCCCCACATTTTTTAACAATTAAAGAAGTCATTTTTAGTTTTTTCCATTACAAATTATAATAAAATGTTTTTTCTTTAATTCATGGTAATTTATTTTCTCCTTTTCTCTCCTTTTTTATTTTTATTTTTTATCTGAACTGAATTAATTTCTCAATCGTATAATATTCAAATCAAGAATATTTATGGGAGATCAGTACCCTTGCCAATTAAATTAAATATCTCTGTCCTTTTCTGTTTTTTTTTTTAAAATTTTTTTTTATAAAACTGTAATAGTTATTTCGGGCATGTGTTCAATCATCATCCATCTTTACTCGATTAAAATTAAATAAAATATTAATATGAAAAGAAAAAAGAAAATTGTATCTATTATTTTTTTTAAAAATGTGTTACGTGTACATAATATTTAGAACAAAAGAATAAAAGAGAGGGTGGGGGGGAATGGATGACGTAGAGTACGAGTTGTGAGGGATTCTAAATAAATAATTTATTAATTATTATTATTATTATTTTTTGTGATTAGAGTGATGCAAGTCAATTGACATGAAAAGCCAAGTGGAAAGGTCAGAGGAAGAGACGTATTCTTTGTGTTCTTTCTTTCTTTCTTTCATTTTCTCTCTAGCTATACTATAGAAGAGAATTGAATTCCCACGGAAAACATTGTTAGGCAGACGTCACCTTTCAATTTTCATTAGCTCCCTTTTTTCTTTTCTCCCCTCCTATTTTACTTTCCTTTCTCTATCTGAAATATATCAAGTACTACAAAATCTGGATATATGGAGCTTTCCATATCTAAACATCACAAACTCTTTCCCCCAACAAGCCAAAGTAATCAAAAAAGAAAAATCATTCATTCTCATCAATCTCCACTTACACAATCCTCTTGAAGATATTAAGGATTGAAACATTCCTAGAGCTCAGGGATTGAACTGTGTGTGTTTTTCAAGTAAAAAAAACAATAGCATATATTGGGTTGGGCAAAGGAATTAGAAAGAAATCCATGAATTTCACTATGGCAAGTAAGCTGCAATGATCACATGAAAACCTAAAAATTGAAGTCATTTTTTAAGAAGAGAAGAGGCCAGATACATGAAAAGGACAGTTGCCAAGATATATCATTATAGTGCCTAAAAGCATCTTTAATTCCTTTAATTCGTTGGTTCTTCACCTCTCATAAAGCCATATTTGATGCCTTTCCTTTTTTTTTTTCTTTCTTTCTTTCTTTCCAACCCCTTGTTATTAATTTGATATGACTATAGGAACATTTGCCTATATATGACCTTACACCACTAGGGGCCAGATGAGGACTTTGAACATTTTTATATAAAGTCTTGGGATTCCAATCTTGCAGTCCCAAATCATCCACCTCTCTTAATCATGTGTTTTTTTTCCTAGCCCTTAAATCTATATTTCTTTTTTCTCTTTTTTTTCTTATTTATTGATTTTAAAAAAGGGGGAATCTTGATTTTCAGAGCAACAACCTTGGATTTGATTCAATTTATCATATATAAATATAAATATAAATATATTTATTCCATGATGTTGGTCGTAAGTTTTCTTGATCATTTGTTGGTTTGGATTGATCTCTCTCTACTTAGATTCTTGAATGCAAGAATTGGTTGTCATATACTATGAGAGAAGTAGTAGTAGAGAGAGAGGGGCAATAAGTGATTATATATGGACACATAAGTTTTAGCTGGACATGTGATTAAAGTTGGTGCAATAAGATTTGATGTATCACATTAAAGAGTACTATTTTGACATAATTATAAGGCCTATCAAACACTATCAAATCACAAAATTTTTGGGAGATCAGTATTTTTATTTATTACTTTCTTCTTTTAAAGATAAAAAATTTCTTTGAGAAGAGGTGGACATTATGCAAATCACTTTTTGGCCACTTTGAAGAACTCTTTTTCTTAACAAGCTCAATCAATCACTCCTCAATTACTTTGGAGAGATTATGATTGTGATTATCGAAAACCCTTAAAATTTTTTTTGCCATAAGCAAGAAAAGAAAAGAGAACAGCTGGGGAGAGGAATGAGATCCCCCAAATAACTTATAAGCTATATTCACAATCTAGTAAGGCATAAACGCAATTGGACCATTTTGCTAATTAACAAAGCATTGCCTCATTGGAATTATCTCAAAAGCACAAAAATCCTTGCATGTCAAGCCAACTTGTAATGATATTCTAAGTACAATAGTAACACTTGTATTCTTTTCTGTTTAACTAGCATTGGGCTATTGATTATCTTGCTTTTGGATGATTATGTGGTTTCTTTTGTGTCCACAATGAATTAATATTTCATTTGGTGCTTCTCCATTCTCCACATCTCTCCCTTTTGTTTATTCCTCTTATATTATTTCAGCCCTCATTAGTTATAAATATATATTCTCCAAATAAAGAATTCAATTTGGCTCCTTGAGCATTGGAGGGTTATTAGTATTACAAGTACTTACCTTTTTACGAAGATCTTGAGTGGTATAAATGGAAAGTTCGATTTGTGTAGTACTTTATTAGATTAGATGTACACTGGATCTGACTTTCACATGCCGGAGGGAAGTGGAATTGTGTACATCATTATTCTGCGAAACTTAGCCAAAGGGAATTTTGGAATTTCATTTCTTTTGAGGAAAACCAAAATATACCGTCAATTCATGGTTTCTTGAATTTATGAAATTCAGAATCTGGTTCTCAAAGAAAGAATAAGCACAATTTTTTTTTTTTTGGGTTGTTTTCCAGATATATATACACCTATAGTTCACTTCTACAATAATCCCTCTTGGACACAATCTATTGCTGATCAATATGCCTATGTTCATATATATAGGTAGCATATGCTCATATATGGAATGTTCAAAAGAATTAATGAAAGTGGAAGTTCTCATATGCATTCATTGGATCCTGCTATACTTTATCATACTAGTGTAGATCAATATGGTCCAGTCCAGTAGTAAATGTACCATAAATATCTCTCAAAATGCTGAATTTTAATGACAGAGAATGTTATTGAAATTGTTTCTCTCATAAATCAAAAACCTAGTTCGTCACTTCAAATAGCAAGTCAAGGAGACTTTAATTGCACTGTTTGAAAAAATAAATGATTATTGGCCTGGAGAGTAAGTAATATATGGTATCATGAAAATAAAATGATTGATATAAATATAGGGTGGTGTGTGGGCTACTACCTAACTACTGTATTGATGATAACTTACCAGCCTCTCTCAAGAAATTAAAAAAGAAAGAAAAAAAAAACCCTTCAATAATGATTGCGTTGGACAATTTTACATAAAAATAAATGAGATCATATACAAACCCTATTAAAAACAACTTAAATCTGAAAAAGAAAAAAACTATATATCTTGAAAATAAATAAATTTACCACTCTTAGCTTAGTAATAAACAGTAACATTTGAGATCGAGAGCTCTTGAGTTCGAGATTATAGGTAGGATGCCAATGTTGATCCTCGAGAGGGTATGGGGAGGAATAAGGGAGGGATAAATGTAGGAAAAGAAAAGGTCCTGCTAATTAATCTCTTAAACCTTGAATTCTAAAAAGGAGCCCTAATTACAAATTAAATGCATAGTCTAAAAATGGAGGGTGGACCTTTGTTTGATGGGTGCAATACCATCCCATGTAGATTGATACTATTATGAGTACAAAGTTATTAGCAATTGTATTTAATGAATGACTACTGTTTTTGTCCAACTTATGTTGAAGATTTTGGAAGACTGGACCACTTCAATTCTCTTTGCACAGATTGGTTTCTGTCAATTTTTTGTTCAATATTGCTCGTCTATGATTCCTCCTATTGGTGCGAAACTGCAGCCCACTTCCCCGCCAAACCTGATCATCTCCATTCTGAGTTTGGACCATTGCTTAAGTCAATAATCAATCAAGTTAGATTACGCTTTCTCGTAAGCGGATCCTCGTATCCGATTCTCTATTAATCTTGATACATATAAATTGAAGGATGTATATCAATTAGACAAGAATAAAGAAAATATATTAATCTTATCTCAAACCTTAATCACTCATTTTCTTTAACCACTGCCATCTAATCCATACCAGGGGAGGGGATGAATCCTTTCCATTAGTTTTGTTTTTTTATTGACCTAATATTAGAAAAAGAATTCCTCATAGTTGTGTCGATGGTAAAGAAGTTATTGTCAAATAATATTTTGATTAGATTTAATTAGACAAAATCAATATTCAAAGCAGATGAAATCTATATATTGTCCATTCTCCTATTAAAAAGAAAGGGAAAAAGAACCCTCCCAATCTCTTCAATTAGTTAATCTTAGACTTTTTTTTCTCATAAGAATTAAAGAATCTTACATATTATAAAAAGTAAAGTCAAATATTTGAACTTTTTGAATAATACTCGTATATATTGATTTGTTTTTCCCCCCTTTTTTTTATAACAAAAAAAAAAAAAACAAAATTAGGCATGGCGAAGCCGTTTTCTTGAATTGAAAATATTGGTTGATATGTCTGTCTCCCTTTGAAGTTGTTGGTCTTTGAGTGGTCGTTAGAGCTCGATGTTTTTGACTTGGAAAAAAAAAAAAAATTAAGACAGAATTTGGGTTGGGCTTTTTATTGAAAAAATATTTCTCAGGGTTTAAAAATGGAATTAATGGACCTGAGGCCTGAGGGCTGATCCAGTGTAAGTAGGGCTTCGATGAATCTTCCAAGTTCCAACTTCGAAATTTGTACCTAAGCGGAGTTTCTTATGTTTTGAAGCAATGCTTTTTAAAATATATATTATATAAGATGATAGTAGTCATTTCATGTAAAATAAAAGATGCATTTTTTTTTCTTTCTTTATAATAAATG
Organism: Parsonsia alboflavescens; assembly: GCA_028571225.1. Taxonomy (NCBI): domain Eukaryota; kingdom Viridiplantae; phylum Streptophyta; class Magnoliopsida; order Gentianales; family Apocynaceae; genus Parsonsia; species Parsonsia alboflavescens. The sequence continues at coordinate 12,419,236 of JAOXNR010000013.1, forward strand.
GATGAATATATTAAGAGAGAGTAAGAATGGAAAAAACATTATAATGATGCAAAGATAATTATAAAACAATTTACATTATGGGATAAATGAAATACTCTAAAACAATTTATATTTTGGGATAGAGGGAATATATAATTTGTAAATAAAATAAGGTTTTTTTTTTAATTTTTTTTTTTTTACAATTAACCGAAAGTTAATTTCATTTTTTTTTTTTCTACCCATCGTTTTGCCTAAAGCTATGTGGTGCATTCCTTACTTTGGCCTAAATTATAAACATGAAGGAAATTTTATAGCGGTTATAGAAAATAAACTTGCTCTAAATACACAAAGTATTTCAAATATATGAAGGTTTGACTTTATATTTTCAACATATTCATTACTTTGCCATAAAAATCCTTTAATCAGCATATTTGCAAGGGAAGTTTCTGACTTTCTTCAAAGAAATCAAACAAAAATCCCACATTAATGTCACTATTTTTCTAAATAGTTCTTATTTAAGTATTACTAATAATCTTCAAGGATTGATCAGGTAACTTAACCTCAATCAATTTTGGCATTGGAATAAATTTAGAAGGAGTCTATCATGTGAAATGACTAATATACTTATTTCTCCAAGATGATGGAGGCTGACGCATTTGCAGAGGCGTCCAGGCAGCCATCGCATTCACGGAGTGCATTCCTCTATTCCAGCGATTTCTTCCCAAGCAAAACCCGGAAGTCCTTATTCATTAAAAGCTGAAAGTTCATAGAAAATTGAGAGACAAAGTCAACAGAGATGGGAAGAAGCAAAATGTTTTTGAATTCGATCTCACTAGCGTGTCTGATATGCACACTTGCTGCAGAACCCCAAATGGGATCCACCCGTGTCGTGTTTCAGGTTTACATTTAACAGATAGTTTTTGTAAATTTTTGGTTTAGAAGATTGGTTGTGACTTAAATGCATTTCTGGAATTACATTTGCTTTCTTGGAGAGTTTCATTAGTATATAATTCTTCAAGAATGTAGTGTTGTATGAAGTCCGTTGGAATAAATTTGCATGCTTTATTTGATCTCTAGTTTGTTTTGCTGGAAAGATCATGATATCTTGAAACCGTGTCCTAATGGATTCATTCTTGGGATAGAATTTTCCTTTTTCCTATAAACCATGTATTAAGAAATGAAATAGATGAAGATTTGGAATGAGTTCTGTTGAGATTTACAACTTGTTCTTGCTCCTACCTTTTGTTTTACATTTTGAGATATTGGAGTATTGATCTTTTAATTAAGGTGGAATAGGAAAAATGTTGTGGAAATTGCATGTGTTTTCTTCTGTCTTATTATGGAGTTATTGGGAGATTGTAGCCTTAGCTGTTTTGGTAGATAAATTCATCTTGATGTTTTAAAATAATAATAAAAAATGAATCTTGTATGTTCATTCTACTATTATACAAGTAAATCTGGTTATGGTTAGGTTGTTATTAGGTTATTATTAGTTGTAATTTAATTGCTGCCTTACTTAGGTTATTATTAGTTGTAATTTGATTGCTGCCTTAGTTAAATGTGTAGAGTGCTCTGATTATGTGTTGTGAATAACAACAACAACAGCAAAAGAAGTTATTTACACTGTTCTGCCATAGCCTATGTATATGTTCCCAACTCCATGATACAAGTCCACCAGATTGCTTTTTCATGTTCAGGGCAATCAGTTCTCTACGAACGACTGTGACACCTGTTCACAAGAAGCGGTTGTGTAAATCTGTTTGCTCCCTCCAACAATCAATTCCTGTTGACCATAAAAATTTTTCTACCCAAAGAGCCTTAAAGACAACAATTGTGAAAGGATCCAAATGCTCCTTTCAAATCAGCAAGAACTTCATTATCTACTAGAATGTGTAGGCACATGCAGAAGTCCTTTTTGGATAGAATTAAGTGTGATATTTGCATATCCCTACAATTCTACTTAGTATCCATAGCCTGTTTGTATTGCTTTGTAGAGTCTTGCTCATCTAGCTTACTAAACCTCCACATTCAACCTATTTGTTGATTTCAATCTTACCTTTAGAAAATGAATAATGAAAGATCCACTGTCTGATATTACTAGGCCCATCTGAAATGAAGGTATGTGATATATGCTATGCCATTACATTCTTTAGTAAGCTTCTTTAGTAAGCACTGCAAAAAATACAAATTAGTTATGTTTTGGTTTGTTGAATTATTCTCCTCATTTGATTCACCATAAAGAAAGAAAGTGAGAAGAAAATCTCTGTAGCTCGCCTTCTGAATGGTTTTCTGGTGAGAGGATTCAGCTATGATTTTTAGCAAATGAGGTTTTAATTGATTTCCAAACTAACATTACAGACAAATCATGGGGATGTTGAGTTTGGGTTCTATCCTAGTGTTGCGCCAAAGACAGTCGAACATATATTCAAGCTTGTGCGACTGGGATGCTATAACACCAATCACTTTTTTCGGGTAGTTACCGGTAACTAAGAGAATATGGTTTTTCATTGCAACAATGGCAGTGTTTACGACTTTGTTAAAATTTGTGCAGGTGGATAAGGGCTTTGTGGCCCAAGTGGCAGATGTTGTAGGAGGAAGAAGTGCTCCAATGAATGAAGAGCAGAGGGTGGAAGCTGAAAAAACAGTTATTGGAGAATTCAGTGATGTCAAGCATGTAAGAGGAATTCTTTCTATGGGAAGGTAAAATATATCGAGTAGCTGCCACCCTTTCTCTTGCAAAAAATTCATAACCGCTCGAATTAGGGAACTTGCCCTTGCAGCGTCCTCAAAAAGTCCTAACTGTTTTTTTGTTATGGTGGCATGCCCTTTCATTTACCTAGAAAATAAAGTTGAATTTTAAGTGAAACATTAAATGCACTTAAAGTTGGCACATTAAGGAAGAAGTATGCTTACAGTATTATTATATAGTTGTTTTAAAGAATTTGTCTCCCTAGATTAGCTTATCCTCTCATATAAGCAAATGCTATTGGCTTCTTTTCACTGTTTTGAAATTGTTCATTTATAGATCCTGACAATCTGCATTTTTATGATCTTTACCTAAAACTTCATTTACAGATGTTAAAGGTCTCTCTGAATTTTCTGTTATTTATCTTTGATTTCTTGCTGAAATATTATCTAAAGTAGTTTATTGGAATTCTAAATGTGAATTGCAACATCACGTAAAATTAGGTCATTGGAGCATGTGATCAATTTCTGAAATTTTCCTACTAAACACCCAGCTCTTAAACTAATTGGTTTCAGCCACATGTAATCATAAAAATTTATGTTTTCTCTAATAGGTATGTTATTGACTTTATTACCTTCGTTAGATTAGATTAACATGTTCTTTCTAACTGTACCTGGGGATACCTGGAGACATCAGGGGAAAATGAAATTTAACTCACATGAACCTTTTCCTCTTTTAAAGGACTACTGCATGCACTTCCCATGTTCTTTTGTGGCAAGGGAATAGACCAACCACAGATAAAACTGATTTGAATGCATTTACACTTCTCAAATAATTAATACCTCAGGAGATATCTCTGATTTCAGGTTACTTCTATATTTATATATCCACTGAACAGTTTTCCTAAGAGAAAACAGCAAAAAGTACGTGTTATCTCTTCAAATATTATCTGAGGATTCTGAACCATTATCAACTCTGTTTGATCTAGGTTTTCTGATCCAGACAGTGGTTCATCCTCATTTTCAATGCTTCTTGGAGATGCTCCTCATCTTGATGGCCAAGTATGCTAATGAACCTATTATACTCTCTCTTCTTTCTCTCCCCCCCCGCCACACACACACACACACACACTGAAACTAAAATTTTACATATTGCTGACACTTTGTTGGCTTGAGTTCAGTATGCCATATTTGGTAAAGTTACAAAGGGTGATGAAACACTAAAGAAACTTGAGCAGCTTCCTACACGGCGAGAGGGGATGTTTGTAATGGTATGACTCTGTTTCTACTACTTAAATATTTGGAGCTTTAGGTGGTTTTTCTTGCTTGCAGAAGTGATACAGGACCTTGCTTTTAACTTCATAGTGTAGACACAAAAAGATTAAGGAGAGGGTGGGGGTACGGTGAATAAATCTTTCAGCCTTTCAATCCTTTTAGATTTAAATATACTGATCATTCTGTATGCATTTCTTAAACAAATTTTCTTCAGATGTGTCTGTCCCCTAAATTTTCCAATAGGCAATCTTGAAAGGATGTACTAGTAGTCATTTTAGTGAATGTGATACTCTTACCATATGCATGTTTCTGTTCTAAGCCACCTGACCATTTTCAATTTAACTTCGAGATATTTGCTTTCCACATACTGATAGTCTTTTGATTTTCCAGCCAACTGAGCGTGTCACCATTTTATCATCATACTATTATGGTAAGGTTTGACATGTGAACTGTATTCCTCTTTTTTTCTTTTAGCATTTAGCCTCACTTTTATAGGCCTCATAGCAAAGGCTTTATCTTCTTTTCCACTAGTGGCATTTATTCTGAAGTTGAATGATTGAGGTTGCAGCCAAAAGGAAAAAAGAAGGCACTTTCACTATGGTGCTACCATTTATCTGTTGTAGATTTATTTACAGGAAGATACTTTTCTTGCTATATTATTTTGTTGACTTTCTTGGAATAGAGTGATACAACCATCAGGGTTCTGAGCGTTCTGTGAATGAACAGACCCCTGGATACTGAATCCACAATGAATCCACCGGTATAAAATAGATAATGGAATGCATATTGTTTTTAATATTATTGGAAAGATAATTTTATTTCACAAGTTATAAGGATAAGTTGTTTCTTCTAAGGCTACTTTTGCAAAGGAATCTTCTACAACATATGTTATCTTGATGAAGAACAGAGATGTGAAAGAAAATAATGAATCAAATTACTTAATGAATGAGATAATCTGTTACTAGACACCTATGGATGGTTGTTGGGCTGTCTGACCTTTCCCATTAAGCACACTGCTCTGAAGAAATTTTTGTCATTGCCACATGTTGTGAATTAAGTATAAATGATGATTTGCAAATTTTTTCCCAGTAGGAAAACTTCTCCAAAGAAATTTTTGTCACAGCCACATGTTGTGAATTAAGTATAAATGATCAGTCGCAAATTGTAAGATTTTTGTTCCATTTTGACTTCTAGATGAAATCATTCAGCTGGACATAGTTGGTTGCACTAAAAGATCAGAAATCATCAGTTAAACATGGACTAAAACAATGTTAATGTATTTTCTTTCTTCCACATGATGCAGATTGAGTTAGATGAACAATCTTTGGCGAATGTTCTCAGTGAAAGTTTTAAAATTTCATCAATATGGTCAAAATCTTATGTGCTTTATTTTGGATGTCTGGTGTGATAGACAAAATTAAGTTTCGTGATCAGTTCCTAGATTAGATTATTCTCTGCTCTTGAATTTTTATGAGCTGCAAATACATTATACTAAGAGAATTCATTATCTTTGCAGATAAAACATTAGAACTTCATATTAATACCACAAATCATTTCTTTAATAATCTTACTTTTAGAGTTCTTTTTCAATTTTAGTAGTTATATGTGGTATTATTGAACCTTGACATCTCTTTCTCAGTTTCTCTCCTTTTGAATAGTTCTATAAGAATAACTGTATGCCTACCTAAGTTTTGTGCTATTTCTTTTGGTCCTTTCACCATTATTCAAGCTGAGGGCCCAGTTTACTTTCAGCTATTGTTCAGACCTCCATTCATATTTTTCTCAATTGGACAAAGTGGAAGATGAACCCATGTATCTTTTGTTCAGTTCAGTTCTACGGTTCAGGCTAAAGAGAGCTTATTTCTTTCTGCAGTTATTTTAGATTCTTATATCTTGTAGTAACCCCAAGATTTTGGGGACTGATTATTTGAAAAGACATCTTGTCATTAAGGAGTTAGCATTTTGACAACTGGCTTTCTTTCCTTTATGTATGCAAACAAACTGCCATTTGTATAGCTGTTAGGATAATAGAGAATTGCTAATTCTCTCATTTTTTCCCTTTAGTCTTGTTAAGTAGAAAAGGCTCTAGAACTCAATTGAGAGAAATATATTTACAAAAATAATAATTGCAAAATTTTGTTTGGGAATTTCCTTTAGTTAATGAACCACTGGATCTTAGAACATTTGATGTGTATCTATAGCTTTTGTTGACTCCCATGTGAATGGGTAAAGAATTGAATAAACCTTATAATAATACATCCATCTCATGGAAGCCCATAAGATATAATGGTCATGTCACATTTTTTCAGCTTGTTCATCTGAAATCCATTGAGTTTGTTAATTCTATTCTTCATCTAATCATCATTGACATCAAAATCTTATTCTTTGTTCTTGCTGATTTATTTATTTCCGTTCAGATACCCAAATCGAAACATGTGAACTTGAGAGGTCAGTATTCAAAAGGAGGCTTGCGGCATCTGCAATTGAGATAGAAAAACAGGTGATTTTCCAAATTTCACATAATTCAACTGAGATATATGATGTAATCTTGAACAAATGCTTGGGTGATTGCTTTCACAGAGAATGAAGTGTTTTCCATAATCTACAAGCAAAAGTCAAGCATAGGTTGCATCTGTTCCGTGTAAGTTCTAACACTTTTGCTAGTGGAGTACCAGAAGCTATCTTTTACACGTCTTACCTAGACTAAATGAATATGAATATGCTAATATTATCATGTAGTTTAGCCTCTAAGCAACATCAAAGACAAAGTAGACATCTAATGTGGTTTTGACCTTCAAATTTTGTTGGACTATCATGCTTCTGTTGTGGGCATCTTTAATTGCTGCAAAAAAAGTGGCCCATCTTTGAAATCTTCATCTGCAGAAACCTTCTATGCTTGCCCTGACATGCTCATGTGAGGCACATGCTGGGTATAACATCCAAGGAACTTCATCTGTCGCTGTAGGTGACAGTACCAGGCCTTGTCAATTACCTTCTTAAGCTTGTCTGCAACATATCATACAAAATCTGTGACAGTCCAATGGTTAATCTTTGCAATTCAGTGTCTCTAAGCCCCATTTACTTGACTTTGTAGATTTGATATGACAACACTCCCCACTTTGAAACAAAAGAAAAACAAGAAAAAGAAATGTCATGTTGTTATCATCTTTCTGTCTTCAGCAAGCAAAGTACATGGTCTGAACCCTGTATGGCTAAAAACAGTTGCGTGTTCATCTTGGTGCCTATCATGAACTATTCTATACATCGTGTCAACATCTCTGCAGTTGCTTGTGATTTGTTTTACTTCGGAAATGAAATTTCTTTATTTGTTAGTTGATACATACATACATACATATTTATACTTATACATTGGAAAATGATCTGTTTCTAGTTAACTCCTTTTTTCTGTAAGCTTGCAATATTCGTGAATTGTATATTGTAAAGAAAAAGGAAGAATCTTGATGCGGGGAAAAAATTTTTGCAGGTTCCAAATTGTATGAAAATGAAACGATTGTTGTTTCTCTTTGCCTACCTAGACAAGTGGACCTTCAATTTTAATTCTGGATGTTGCCCAACTGACATTTCTCTGATCTAGTTTGCAGTTGTAGGGGGAAACAGAAGCTGCTTGCCAGCGATTTTCATTAGTCACTGCATGGAATTCGGAAAGTTTTCTTATGTGATTTTTATTATAAGTGGCTATAAGATAGAGATTTATTGGAAAGAAAAAAGAAAGATAACTTGTAAATGTTAGTTAAACCTAATGGCATCATGTGTCCTATGGAACTCCTAGCATGCTCACTCTATGCTCTGAAGGGGCCCCTTTTTCTTAGGTTTTTTAACAAAATGCAGCACAATTTTTATATTTTTTATCCAAAATCTGAGTCTTGAGTTGCTTTATCATTTGACTGATACTATACTCCAACTTGTTACATGTTCAGCATGTGATATATGTTACTGCATTAATGAGTAGTCATTTACCTAGCCAGAAAGAAGGGAAAGAGAAAGAGAGTAGTCATTCTTCTATTAGATGAACATGGATCTGCTAAAATGGAGGCATCTATGGGAAATAGTTTTAGATATTTTGACCAGATGATAGTGAATCACCAGAAGGTACTGGGGGATGATAAGATTTCAAGAATATGTTTTTGCGCTTTGGATTTGATTGCTAAGATGTACTATTATAGGAAGTTGGATGAGATTTTCATCCTCCTTGAATCGTGAAAGAGACAATAACAAGACTAACTCTAAAAGGATCTGCGATCTGGAGTGTGCAGTGGAGAAAAGTATCATGTATCATTAAAGCAACTTCCAGTTGAACAGGTTTTCACCAATCAAGCATCTGTGCCAGAAATGTTACTTGACATTGTAGTTAGTCGAATTACTTTCCTCGGGGATGCAATGTCCTTGATAGAGTGATGGTATCATTATTATCAGCAACTGGTACAGCCAAGCAGTTGACGATTTGCAAAATCATTCATGGTTAAACTGAATTCTGGTTATTGATACATCTGACATTGGACCGGATTCAACCTGAAAAAGAGAGAAAAAGCCAGGTATGCAGGCCTGAAGAAGGTGGTAATGTTTGATTGAATTTTGTTTTCCACACACATGCCCGCTAGATGTGCTTTTGAAATGTGAAACCTCATTTGCATAACACATGTGGTGCCTTCTCTAATGAAAGCGAGTTTGTATTTGTCTTCAAAAAAATTTTCTTGTTCCAAAAAGTGACTGCAGTACGTAGAGCAACTTGCTTAGTACTGTAACTGTCTGTCTTATATTGCAGACCTGAACCTCAGACTTTATCTGGGAACCTCAGTCAAGATTCCGGGCCCTTTTGGCTGCATCATTGTTTGTTGGTAATTTGTTCGTTTCCTGTCTCAATATGCTCTCATTTTGAGGTAAGAGAAACTGATTGGAGTAGATATCCACAATATTTCATCTTGAAGAAAAGGAGGTTGTTGATAATAGAAAAGCTCTACGTAGATTCAAGGAAATTGCTCAATTCTAAATCCCTTCAAATGTTCTAATCTTACACTCTCTTAGGTACCCCTTTAACATGCTAAAATCAGATGTTAATGTGTCGTGTTGATCTTTTACTTGTGAAATTTCTGGAACTAGGAAAGCTTTTCTTGTTTATCACATTGTTCTTGTACTTATACACGCGTAACAAAGTTCACACAACCACAGATGGCCCGTGGTCGGCAGCAGAAAGTATCAGAAATCATGTTAGTTAGATGATCCTCGAGTCCTTGAAACAGTTGATTCTAACAGTTTATGGTACACGGATCCCTAGTCCTGATTGTGGCTTAAGAGAAAGTGTTGAGTATGGTCTGTTTTTTTCAGTTCTCAATTTCTTGAAGATCCAAACAAAGTCTTTAGAAAGCAAAGGAAAAGACAAGTGAAAAATCCGGAAAACTAAAACAAACAGGCAAACAAACTTTATCTTCTTGGATTGAATCACAATCTCTCATCTGTTTGCAGTTCAGTTGCAGAGTTTTGTGTGAACAGAGTTTGGGGTGTTAACAGAAGAACAGTAGTAGGATGCAACAAAAACCAAGTTAACCACAGCCTCTAGAATTTCTGTCCCAACTTTTAAAGGGGAAACAGAGCACATGGTGGAATAACATGTATTTGATCAGTGGAAGACTCTTTGCGTGTGAGGGGTAGGATGGTCCACCGTTGACAATATATCTTGATAGTTTTTATTTCACTACATGGGTTGTTTGTTGGGTTCAATGACTCGGGAAGTAAATTTTTTCTTTGAGAGACAAAGAGCAGTTGTCACATGAAGAAGATCTTTCAAGAAAACACTTAACTTTCTTATGCCACAATTCCTTTCAAACGTCAAACCTCCCTTCCCAAGTATGGGCTTCCTTGCTTGTTTCAGGAATACAAATCTTTGACCAAAACATATACCACTTTGAATGATCAACATATACCTAAAGAAGTTTCACGCAATGAACAATCTTTCCTAGTATTATACAAATTGAAGAAGCTTCAACAGCTCTCTTGGCCAAGGTTTTAGCGAAATCGGTGTGTCTAAATTGGCTGGAGGTGAGACTTGTGACTTATTCGATTCTCCTCTCTCAATATATTTTTTGTGTGGTACTCTTTAATATATTAATAAAATGCTTACATAATGTCTTTGTTTATCTTTGTATATAATATTAATCTTTTAAGATGTATGGTAATTTTTCATTGGTACATCGGAGACTGTTTTTGTGTATTAAAAGATCGGGTTCGGGAGACAAATTGGGAGGGAGGAAGGGCGGTATGTGAGGGTGCAAATATGTCACGTGAGTGATGTCGGCAGATATAAGAAAGGAAACATGGAAGCCTAACTGAGAGCATGGCAATGGTTTTATAAATGTTTAGGTTTTGAGAATCAAAGTGGTTCATGGCCATATCGAATTGCATGCCAAAGGACAAGCCAACTGGCTTGTCATGGTGTGGCCTGTGGAAGAGACATTGATCATGCAGGAACCCAAAACCACAGCGAAAATAACTACGTGACTCACGGCTCCATTATTAAGTCATTAAATAGAAAAAAAAAAAAAAACCTGTACAAATTGATCCCTCGATTTTATTGTCTCTAAGAAAACCATTCAATTCCCTACATTACTTCTCAACTAATCTTACAATTTTTTGTAAAAATTTTTTTATTTTTTTTGCCAATCCCTCCCTATACCCTAACTCCCAAGAATCAATAGTGAATTTGTTGTATTTTAAACTCAAGACTTCTCGATCCTAAATACTGTCATCTTTTTTTTTTAGAGGTATTCGAGTTTGTTTGCATGCACATTCACATTCTGCTAATCCATGAGGGTTTTGACGCGATTCGAATTCAAGATTTATATTCTACATGTTCGTCATTCCACCCATTGAAATGTTCCCAAATGGATCAAATGTTGCCACTTGCCAACGAGTTAAGCAAGATAAACAATATTTAAGATTGTGGATAAATAACTAAGGAAACATTGTTTTAATAATTACTCCTTTCGTATGAAATTGAATGCTCATATTTTTATTTTAGTTTATCTAGAATTGAAAATTCCATTTCTAAAAATAAATATGGCATACGCGCTCACTACTTCAACTAATGGGATGCCTCTGAAGAGACCAAATGCTGTCACTTACTAACAAGTTAAGCAAGATAAATAATGTTTAAGATTTTGAATGAATAACTGAATGTTTCTATTTTTATTTTAATTTGTTTAGAATTGAACTTCTCATTTCTAAAAATAAATATGTTTTGATATAAAATCTTATTAACCTCTTATATTTAAGAATTTACATCCACTTGCATAATTTTTTCACCATTAATTACATTTACATTAATGAAAGAGAATAAATTAATAAGTTTGTGAAAGTCAAAAGCACCATTTAATTTTTTATCTAATTTTCAAAATATTATAATCATATGAGTTAGTCTAAATTCATAAAAGTCTCAATTTTGCTTTGAGATGAAGACAATGAACGGTAAAAAAGGATGCGATGAAGACAGCAAAACTGATGAGGTTTGTGGGATTTTTTAAAATTTATTTTATGTTTAAATTAGAATTAAAGTCAAATGAAACATTCAATTCTAAATAAAATGTGTAATATATTCGGATTAAAATACTCTTTATATTAAAATCCAGGTTAATTAAGAATGGAGGTGGTATTGATATTTATGATGAAAAATAAATATGAGTAAAATTTTATATTAAAAATTTCTTGAACATATAAAACATTATCTATTTTGAAACAAAAACTTTCCTTAAAGGTGAGTATATGTATTTGTTATTTATTGTCTTTCCACTTTGTAATCCTCTGAGTTGAATTTAGTCGCTTAACCCTATCACATGTGGATCGAATAAAAATTTTCAATAAAATGATCCAACACGTGGATAATAATCCAAGAAATGGGTGGCAGTTGGAGTTGAACTCAAATCTCCACTCTAATATAATGTTAAATTTTCACAAGCTCCAAACACTTAAGTTAATAAAGGGTGGTTAAATTTAATCGCTTAACAAGATATTCGAATTAGGTCATTGGTTGGCCAAAGACGAAGATGTAGGTGATTGATAGTTATAACATATTTTCAGTTGACAAAGAATAATCTAAAGCAATGTTTTTAGAATTGGATCAGTCTTTGAACTGTAAAATTTACTGGTTCAACCATAACTAGACCTAATTAAATCATAATTGAATGGGTAATTTTATAATTAAAAATTATATATTTCAAATAAAAAAAGTATACCGTATTGAAGGATTTTGTCAATTACCAAATATCTTTCATATACGTAAGAAATATACTATTCATCAGAGAATTATCAAATTCCTATTCCATATTCATATTTATATTTTCCTAAACAATTGTAATTATTAAATCAAGCAAAAATCAAGGAAAGAATAAAGGCTGAAAAACTCAAATCTTCTTTAGGTAAATAAGTCAAAATCGGACTCCAAAACATCATACGCTAAGTTCAGTGTATTTACTTTCTCACCTCCACATTCCGAACCATTTTCCAATTTCTTTTCCTACGTCTTCTTCCTCAATGTTTTCCCAAAAAGTCTTTCATCAGTTTTAGCGAAAGTAATTTTTAGAGAAAGCAAATATATATGAAGAACAGGAAACCAACATATTTACACATAGCTTTCAGAAATGTGATCTAGATCCATGGAGAAGGCTTTCAAAAGCTTTACAGAAGAAGATGAGGAAAGAAAACTTATGTCGCACAACTCCTCACAACTTTTGAATGAGGAAAAGATTTAGATTTAGGTAGGATTTTCATATGAATTGTAAATTTTTGAGATTTATGTGAAAAAGAATAGAGATTTAGATGAAGAAAACATCCAGATAGGAAGGAATTCTTCAATAAAGAGTTTTTTTTTTCTTCTTTTATTTATGTTTTAAGATATTGTTGATTTTTAAATTTTAAATATTTTTTAGACAGGTTGGTTCGATATCTGATCGGTTGAACCGATTGATCAGAAACGATTTAATAGTATGCTTGATTCGAACCACTTGAGGGATCCATTCAGGATCCAATAGATTCTTGGATCGGTCGGTCCCAAAAACACTAATTTAAAGAGAGTGTTTGTATTACAGTATTTATCAGTAAATAAAAAAATAAAAAATATTTTCATAATCCAATTAACAGGAAAATAAACAAATTTTTGAATGAGGAAAAGATTTAGATTTAGGTAGGATTTTCATATGCATTGTAAATTTTTGAGATTTATGTGAACAAGAATAGAGATTTAGATGAAGAAAACATCCAGATAGGAAGGAATTCTTCAATAAAGAGTTTTTTTTTCTTCTTTTATTTATGTTTTAAGATATTGTTGATTTTTAAATTTTAAATATTTTTTAGACAGGTCGGTTCAATATCTGATCGGTTGAATCGATCGATCAGAAACGATTTAATAGTATGCTTGATTCGAACCACTTGAGGATCCATTCAGGATCCAATAGATTCTTGGACCGGTAGATCCTAAAAACACTAATTTAAAGAGAGTGTTTGTATCATAGTATTTATCAGTAAATAAAAAAATAAAAAATATTTTCATAATCCAATTAACAGGAAAATAAACAAATTAGAGTTTGTGTAAACCAAGTAGTACGTAAGAAGCACATGGTAAGGATATGATTGCATGTTAAGGTTACTGTGCCCTGAAAGATCTTCTGAGGGCTTTGTCTTCCTCGATCCCCATCTGAATCATAAATAAAAATGTTCTTCCTCGTGACCAGAAGGAAAAAAAAAAAAAAAAAATGAAGAAGAAGAAGAAGAGCCATATATAGCCATTATAATATTTTTTCTCCCCAGATGATAAAAGCTCATGTGACCAGCTTGTTCTAAATCTCCCAAAAATATTATTTTTATTACAGGAATCCTGATCATATGCATTTTCATTCTTAATTTTATCTCTGACAAAACAAATTAAATATATATAGGAATCCTCAAATTAATTTATTCCAGAAATTTGCCAATTTTGTTTTTTCATGCATAGATATAGTGCTGTTCTTGACTCGTCTGTTTCCTGAAAGATCGTTTATATATAAATAAATTTTTATTTCCGTACCTTTTATAATTATTTGATTCTTCAGCTGCATGGATTTCATTTCAAGTTTCCAAACACAACTCGATCAACTAGACATACCGTACTACCATTAGTTGGACAAAACCGAGAATTTCAAGAAACATCAAAATGGTTTAATATATAATAATATTAGAATCAAATTAACATTAATTTTCTGAAATGTAGCGCTGCTGGTTTTGTGTGGAATACTAAGTTAGAGACATAATTTCAAATCCATAAAGAGTACTAAAGGTGACAACTGGGCCAACCGGATTGATCACTGGTTTACTTTTTTTTTTTATACCGCATTCCTCTTAATCCTTTTTATCTTCCACCGGACAAGATCATCTGTTGTTCCTATTTACTCTCGTCGTCATATTTCAAATCCTTCAAATTCAAATATTGTCATTTACCGCTAACGTAATGAAACTTAGTCCATCAATATATTGCTTTATTCCTGGTTTCTTCTTCCTCTTTGAGTTTTGGATTAATTAGTTGAATTTCCCGGTTTGTCAAATTAATGACATGAATTTTTCTGACTGTTTAATTAATTTATAAGTATATGATTGGCAGTGCAAGTATGGGCATACTTAGATTTAGAGGTGATAATTAGAGAAAAGATTATGGGAGGGGTTTGTGAAAGACTAAAAACAGAAAGGGGTATGCCCCCGCCCACCCCCCCAATTATTAGTTTGTCTCTTGAAAGAGATCATTTTCTAAAGCCTTTTGCGGGCTGTCTTGACATTTTTTACAAGTGAAGGATTCCCGTTTTGGAAAGAGGTAAGTTTAGTCCTAAGAACTGACTCCAATTTGTGGTTTGATATTAAATTAGTACTGGAACTGGAAATGTTAGATATGTTTCCTTTTCTCGTTCTCGCCCTACGTATGACCATTTGTTTTTCCAAGACGATTGATAATTCTACCGACAAAAAAGAAGAAGAAACAAGAAACCCTCTTTTATATCATCATAAAATAAAATTTGGGACTTTTGATTTTTTTTTTCATATTCAAGAGAATCAATTAAAGAAAATTAACCACATTTTTATTTCATTAATTAGAATAATAATAATATATATATGGAGTATCACCTATAGGGTTGAGAAAAGGGGATATATATCCATCGCCATTAATTAATTAGTAGCCATAAACTCTATAATTAATAAATGGTTAATTTATATAAAGCTCAAATTAATTAATTGTTTAATAGTCTCTGGATTTGGTTCTTCTTTATAACTGGTATGGTAACTCAATTTTATATACATTCCTACCGCCTCTATCCTTCGAAAAGCCACGGCATTATCAAATCTTCATGCCATAATTTTCTCCATTTCTGCCATTTTTGACTCATAATATATAAAGTTGTAATGTAAAGTGAACTAACCCATTTTCGAACAACTTTATATTGATTTACATTATAATTAAATGATTAAATTAAATTAAACTTCTTCTTCTTCTTCTTCTTTTCAATTAACGAAAATGGGTGGAAATTAATTAGGTAAACTTTGGTTAATTAGACGCTTCAAGTTATGCAGGTGATGGTGCCCTAATTAAGACTGAGAGATCAGATAGGTTAACAAATTACCCTCTCTCCCAGGAATCTCGCCGGAAAAAATTGCAACATATTCCCATCACGTGCGGGCATATGTCATGCCCCGATCAATGTATTTATAAAACCAATTCCGATTGTTCTCAGTCGGTAAGTAAGTAAGTAAACATTCTCGTGACCAAACAAAGAACGAAAACCCCTATTTTTATCCCTCATCTCTCCTAGTGAATTGAGTTTATAGTAATTTGTGACTTTTCAGAGATATTTGACCCAAAATTTTGCTAAGAAAAAGAAGCTTATCGAGAACAAGAACCATGGCGACAAGGGTTTCTGTTTTCCATCACCACTGCACTCGGATCGAATCTTCAAAATATTTAACCCGATCGAAACAGGAATAATATATATATTTTTTGTTTAATGATTCTTAATATTTATACATCCTCCTGTATATGTTTTTGCCGAGGAATCAGGTCAAATATATTTTCTGGCAGAAATTACTAGACACCACGTGTTTGATGGTGACCATCATTTTTCATATTTTGGACCGAGAATATATGAATATTTTTAAACGAGATCCATACCCTCAGTTGTAGTCAGTCAGTGGTCAACAATACCATGCTAGCTGCTAGTCGCCCCTAAAGGCTAGCATCTATCGCAGCAGCTCTCTCGGTAAATGTTAAAAAAGAAAAAAAAAAATCATGGAATTATATCAAAAAATATATGTATGGTTAAAAACATAATTTTATTTATTAATATTTTTTCATGCTATTAATTATAGTAATTATTTTTCTTTTTAATGGATTGTTTATTTATATTTTCTAAAACTATCCATTCTGTTCGTAATTTTTTTCTCTTTCTTTCTTAATGTTATTTTAATATTTATAAAACCATCATAAATGCCTTATAAATAGATATGAAAAGAATATTATCAACTGAATTATGTTAGTAAAAAATAATTATAAATATAATATTTATATTAATTTAATTAATTAAGAGAAAAGATAACGTGGGCTTGCGTGCTCATTCTGACACAAAGAGGCCCGCAAAGTTGGCCGATGCACCACCAAATTTCTCTAAACCCACTTGAACTCTAACCCCACTTCGGAGACACAAAGAGAAGGACAGTATGGCTCTCTCTCCCCCGCCCCCCTTCTCTGCCCTGCCCTGCCCTCTAACTGATCTCTCAAACAAGACTCGGCTCCAGCTCCGGTTCTTCTATTACAATACTAATAATAAATATATAAATGTTGCATTATTATAGATATATTTGATTAATAAAATTTTAAAAAATATATTAAATTGATCCTTCATCTATATAAAATAATATATATTATTTTATTTAATGATAAAATGTACTAAGAATATCTCTGAGTATTCGGGCTCCCCTCCACTCTCTTCCCTAAAAAACTCTATTTAAAAACAAGTCTAGCCCACTTCTTTCACCCATGCACTTGTCTTCATCACCTCTCCCAACAATACTCCTACTACTCCTACTGCTTGCTACTTTCTCTCTCTAATTCTCTCCCGCGCTTCAATTTTTTTCAGTTTGCTTCCCTTATCTCTCTCTGTCCATTCCTTTGTAACCTTTCTTCTCCGCTTTCTCATTCATTCAACTTATCACACACATATATATATATATATATATATATAGACATTGTAGTTATAGTTTTTACTTATTCTCTCTGACAAAAAAAGCATATATTCAAGAATATATACAAATAATAATTATAATGTCTAGCAGAAGATCACGTTCCAGGCAGTCAGGAGGAGTGTCCAGGATAACTGATGATCAGATCGCCGATCTCGTTTCCAAGTTGCAACAACTTATTCCTGAGATTAATCGCGGAAGGCGTTCCGACAAGGTAATGAGCTAGCTAGCTACAGCTATAGAATACAAGTCTTATTATACATTTTAGGAAGAAAAAAAAAAATTCTCTTCATTTTCTTTTATTATTGTGTGGCCTTGATTTTCTTTTTTAGATAAGTCGGGTCGTGCTCAAATATATGCACTTATGAGCTATGACCACAACCCATCTTTAATTGTTGTGGTGCTGCTCTCCCTCTCTCTTTCTCTCTCTACTGCTCACAAGATTGCTATATTTGTGGGACTCTCTTGTTCCCTATATATACGTGTTGAAATTCTTGGCATCTTACATTTTTAATATAGCTACCAATATCTTCCAATGCAGCTAGCTAGAATCCATTTATGCTACATTTTTTTTTTTTTGATTGTGTTATTTAATTTGCATTATTATTAATAATATTATTATTTGTGTATATAGGTCTCTGCTTCAAAGGTGTTGCAAGAAACTTGTAACTATATCAGAAGCTTACACAGAGAAGTGGATGACCTAAGCGATCGATTATCGGAACTCTTAGAATCAACAGACAGTGACAGTGCCCAAGCAGCTATAATTAGAAGCTTACTCATGTGAAGGGAAGAGAAAGGAAAGGAAAAGAAACTTAGTATATTTTCCTTTTTCTTGTTACTTCTGGCTGCACTAGGGTTTGGTCAATAGGCCAACATTAAAAAAAAAATAATTATATATATAGGAGTACTGAATTAGCTTGGGCTCCATATAATATCTCTTTCTCCCGTTCTGTCTCTCTCTCTTTCTCTCTCTCTTTTATATATATTCCTAAGTAGATTTTGCATAGACAAGTATAATAAAAGCTCTCTCTTTGTAGACGACCTATCTAGGGTTGTTTTTCTTCTCTTGATGATGATTCAAAACTTATGGAGTAGGCAAATTTTTGAGTTATGGTTTTCGTAATTTCTATATATATTCGGCTGCTATAATATATGGTTGGTTCCATCAAAATATATTATATATTTATATTTATATGATAATATTAAGATTTATTTCTTTCTATGTTGATTGTGACTATTCTTTTTTGCATTTAATTTTGAGCTTCTTGTTTCTTGTACTTTTCCGGCAAGTAGTGGTTCACTGTGTCCTTTTGTAACTGTTGCCCAACACTTGCATTTTTTTTTTTACGACTATAATATTTAGAATTATTTTTATTTTTATTATTTTCCGTCTCTTGCATTAAATAATACTACGTGATTGTGACTCTCGCTACTCTTGTCTGCTTCTCTCCCTCATGGCTTACATCAAAGAAGAAAAATTTGCAGTAAAAACAGAACGAATTTTCACAGCTTGTATACTTGTAGAAAAAAGATTATCAATAAAATGAATAGATAAATTTATATTGTTTTTTTTTTCCGGATAAATAGTTCATTCATTGGATAATATATAAAGGTCAGATCTCAAGATAAACAGTCAACTCTTTTACTGCAAACTCACATGTAAGCAACAGAAGGAATCCAATATATCTGTTCCCAGATGAAATCTAGCATATGAATATTAATTATATATATATATATATATTTATATGAATAATATACAATACATATATGGAATTTAATGAATCCCCGCCATGCTTGGTCTTGGTCGTGGAGCGGACAGTTGATGTAGATCAGATAAAAACATTTGTCTTTGATCGACTATACGTATCCCTTGCATTGCCATGGGAATTTATGAAACCTTATAGTTAATGCTTTGAGGAAGTTACCTTAAAATTTACTTCTCCACTACTTGCTTCTCAAGCCAACTCAAGACCAATTTTATTAAAACTAAATATAAAAAATATTTATAGAGTATATCATTACACTCCAAATATGTATTAATGTGTTTAACTTAAAAGTCAACTCCAGGTGAATAGATATGGGTGTTCCATAAGGAGTACATTTCTCTCTCTATATATACAGAGATATTCTAATGTACTATAGTTTAACATACACTTTTACCAATTTTTTTTTTCCAATTTGTGCAATCAATCTTTTTCTTTTGACGATGAAAAATCTTGTAAATAAAATGTGTTTTAATTGCATGCAATAAATGTTTGGAATAATTCCTTTTTTTATTCTTAGTTAGAATAATAGTTTAAGTAATACAATGATGATTTGATTTTATATGAGACTTATTAAGATATATATTTTTTTTACTGATGTTAGAATATAGTTGATAAATTAGTGAATGTGTGTGTATATATGTATACATACATATAAAGATTTAAATTAAAAAATTTTAAAAACTTCTATTTAATGTATAATGTGGAGATTTTAAAATTTTGAGTTTTGATGAATTTTTTAAAATAAAATGAGCAGAGAAAGGTTTGATTTAATTTATATGAGACTTTTTATATTGGACATATAAATTAATAAATTTGTTAAGATGTTTTTTGGTTAATGTTAAAATATAGTTGATACATTAGTGAATGTATACATAAAGATTTAAATTAAAAATTTTTAAAAACTTCTATTTAATGTATAATGTGGAGATTTTAAAATTTTGAGTTTTGATGAATTTTTTAAAATAAAATGAGCAGAGAAAGGTTTGATTTAATTTATATGAGACTTTTTATATTGGACATATAAATTAATAAATTTGTTAAGATGTTTTTTGGTTAATGTTAAAATATAGTTGATACATTAGTGAATGTATACATAAAGATTTAAATTAAAAATTTTTAAAAACTTATATAGTATAATATTGTGGAGATTTTAAAATTTTGAGTTTTGGAGGGATATCTTATGAATTTTTTAGAAGTAAAATGAGCAGACAAAGGGGCGTGTGGCAAACGCATTGCTCGATCTGGTCTATTCATATTGATGGAGGCCGTTACTGCTATAGGACCACAGCATATACCTAAAATGTCCTCAAAATTACCAAAATGACTGTAAAAAAATTTATTTGAGGACCTTAAAAATAAAAATCAAATATTTCGATGACTAAAATAACTCAGAAGAGTACTAAAAATTGATTAAAGGATGAGACCATGAATTTAAATTAAATTATTAAAATAACTTTATAATTAATATAATTGAGGTTGAGACCATGATGCGTTAGTGAATAAATCCATTAGATTAAGTGGGATATAATTTAATTAAATTAAAAAGGATATTAGTGAAATTTTATAATAAAAAAAACCATTTATTTTAAAGTGGATACGGATTTAATATACTAATCTAGTTGAATTTTTAGATGATAACCTTTTGGTCATAGACGAAATTATTGCTTTACACCATTTTCTGCAAATTCTTCCTATCACAGAATTAGTTACTTAGAGAAGTACTAATACATATAACTTTTAATATTGATTGTTGTTTGTGTTTCCTTTCATAAATTAATTATTTGTGGTTGGGATTTATGACACTTAATAAGATAGAACAATTAGTTTAAAAGTACCTTTAAAATTTTTGTATCCTTTCATAAATTAATTATTTGTGGATGGGGCTTCATGACCCTTAAAAAGATACCACAATTAGTTTAAAAGTACCTTTAACATTTTGCTTTATGACAATTAATTTAAAAGTACCTTTAAAATTTTTGTATTATGATGCTTAATTTAGGATTAGAAGTCCCTTGAAAATATAATTCATGATAGAAAATTTCTTAAGGATGGATTATAATAAGTGATGCTCCTATTTCTATTTTATGAACATAAAAGGTTACTTTTCCCTTGATTCAAAAATAAAATTTTACTGTTAAATTGATACAAGTATTATTGAATACCTTTAATTTGATACTTTATTAATAATATAGCTAACGATAAGATTATACAACCTGGTTTTGACACATGTAAATTTATAAAATTAAGGAATTGATATTTGAAATATAATGTTGAAAAAATACTTAATTTATAATCGACGATCTTTAGAGTCTGAGCCATTTTAATAGAAGTCAATTTTTTTTTTCAAATTTATCTTATTTAGTGGAATATTTCTCTTATTTTTTCTCGTTTATTTGATATTTACAATCCATAACAAATAAATTAATATTTATTTTGTTAAGTTTTGTTAATTCAATGACAACACTTATATCAATAGGTATGATGACCGTAAATGAAGAACCGGATTGATCCCTAGGGTGACCGTATAGGAAGAAAAAAATAGAGTTATTAATATTTCTTTTACTTTGCTTGAAAGATCGTTGGGTTTGAAATCAAACTTTTAGACATTTCAAGGACTACAAAAACAAACCCTCAAACCCAAGGGGAAGTTTCTATATTTTCTCCAAATATGCAAAGACCTCGTATTAAACTAGTTTCTGAGAAATTATTTTTGTTTCCGCGTTATGGCGTCAGCATGACAACTCGACTCGAAAAGCATTTTTGCTCAAAACAGAGAGCAAAACCGAATAATATATAAAGGTTCTGTGTACAACGTACAAACCTTTCCTCTGGAAGATTCACTCTCAAATCTTAAAGACCGCCTCAGCTTTTCTGTCGATCATTTCTTTCCCCCGAAGGATAAAAAGGTATGTATACGATCCGTTTCTGTTTGAAAATTAACTGTAATTGGTGATGTAGTTAATTAATTCTTCTCAGGTGATTTATCAGTATTTGATTTCAATATCATAACTGGATATGTTAACAGCCGTGTGTAATTGGATTTCAGTTGTTTTGATGATGAGGTTTTTATTTTTTTATGGTTTTAATTTGGAAATTACTTTTGTGTAGCTTGTGTATGAAATATGAATTGATTTGGTACTTTTGAAATTTAAACCCTAGACTAGAACTATGATGAGATTAGTGTGTTTCATTGTTAGTGCTAAATATTTCCATGTTCTTATTTTAAAGGCGAATGCTTGGAAATGGTGTGTTAATGTTGTATCCTCAGTGTCTGAGGCAGTAGTGAAATTCGTTGTTATTATTGTTTTAGGTTTTTAATTACTGGAATATTTCTAAGGAGCCTAATAGCAACTCTAGCTGATTAAGGATTTAACTGATTGAAGCTTCAATTTGGAATTTTATTGTTTTCGAATGTATTATATGTATTTTGTCGAAATGGTTTACTCTTTTTAGTGCTTAGCTGCCCACCCAGTTTCCAGTTTGATAAGTATTAATAATCATATTTTTGGACCATAAATTTATTGTGGACATGAAGAACGGGCATGTCTGTGGAATTGATTTTCCAAACTTTCTTATGGTTTTATAAACTCCTAGCTGTTATGCTTATTGGAATTTATGAAAAGCTATATGAATTTTCACTACTTAATTAATCATTGTCGTGTCAGCTTATGTATATAAATATATATATATGTATGTATATGCATATTTTACTATGGGATTCATTATGTTGTAATTTGTTACTGTTGCTGCAAGTTGTTTTTTTGCAAGATATGAATCCGGGTGGTTATACTGCAGAGGTGACTAGTTTGTCCCCGAATGCAACAGAGAAGGATGTGCATGACTTCTTTGCATTCTGTGGGGCAATTGAACATGTGGAAGTTGTCAGGTGTGTTGATGATAATCTCATTATTCCCTTTTACCTTTGAAGTGTGTTTTCCTCTGAAAAATCTTTAATGAGCACACTGCAATCCAGGTAAGGTTATAGAATTCAATTATAAATATTTCTGCTGGTTATTTTAATCATGCTAGTTGCTGAATGTGAACATGTTGGTTCACACATGAGAATGAAGAGTTCAGTTTCTCAAGAAAAACTGTTCTGAAGGTGAAAAGAAGTATTTTTGATTTATTGTATTAATCTTTTATTTATTTTGAACTTTTCATAAGATACTCTTTGACGTATTAACCCAATGGGTTATTTCTGAGTTATAGATTTATTGGGATAATAAATTAGTAAATTAAAATCTTGAACATATTATCTTTTCCCTCATCTTTGTAAGCACTATTTTTTGAGTATGATACTGGTGGTTTTTGAAAACAGAGTTGGTGAATATGCATGCACAGCCTATGTCACGTTTAAAAATCCTCATGCTCTGGAAACAGCAGTGTTATTAAGTGTAAGTTCTTAATGATTTGCTGCAGTGCTTGTTTATTGTCAGCTCTAGCACTCAAGCCTCTCTATGGTTATCTGATAGTGGCTATGAGCATTTTCCAGTGACCCTTTTCTGCTTCTTTTACCTACATACTCCACCCCTAGGTGCCATTATTCCCTTTTTAATATCCTCTCTAAAGTGTAGCAAAATTAATGCTGATTCACAACAAAAAAAACACTTTCATGAAACACAGGAAATAAAATCCATAATAACTCATAACAAGGTATAGAAATCTTAGGTGGTCGAATACTTGCTGTTCATCTTTGTGCCAAGTCAAATATGGATGTTTGATTTAGGGCAGATTGCTTATCACTCCGATTCTCACCCTTTTCTCCAAGACTATGTTGATTACCATGATTTATTTCATCGTTAATTATATTCAGGTTATTTATTTTCTTAGGGAGCCTCCATTGTGGATCAACCCGTGTGCATAGCTCGATGGGGACGCTATGAAGATGAATATGATATCTGGAATCAGTCCACCTGGAATTATGAAGATCAAAGTAGTTCCACTGTATGCATATTCCTAATTTTAAATTTGTTACCAATAAGTTATTAATACCTGACCCCAGATGATTGTACTTATAAATTCCTGGTTTTTCATGTTTTCATTTTTGTTAGACCTCACATGAACATCAGTTTGTTTCTTCTGCTGGGGAAGCTGTTACAATGGCACAAGATGTAGTCAAGACAATGATATCCAAAGGATATGTACTCGGGAAAGATGCATTAGGGAAAGCAAAAGCTTTTGATGAATCCCATCAGGTCTCAGCAACTGCAGTTGCCAAGGTGGCTGAATTCAGTGAAAGAATTGGCCTTACTGATAAGCTATTTGCAGGTGTTGAAGCT
The DNA here is from genome assembly GCA_028571225.1 of Parsonsia alboflavescens. NCBI lineage: Eukaryota > Viridiplantae > Streptophyta > Magnoliopsida > Gentianales > Apocynaceae > Parsonsia > Parsonsia alboflavescens. The sequence goes on from JAOXNR010000013.1 coordinate 12,443,483, forward strand.
GCTAGGTCAATTGACGGGAAGTATCACATTAAAGATAAAACTGTTTATGCAGCATCTGCTACAGGCAGAACGGCTGCTGCAGCAGCAAGTGCTGTTGTTAACAGCAGTTATTTCTCTAAAGGAGCTCTTTGGCTTTCAGGCGCTCTAAATAGAGCAGCCCAAGTTGCAGGTGACTTGGGCAACCGTGGTGTTAACAAAAATATATCTTAGTGAGCTTAGGGATAATGGCATTGTGGCATTATGTGGTACATAATTACATAGTTGTTGGCATCATCCTATTATCCTATTGTGTCATCAAACGTGTAGTGGTTTTTCCTAGTGCGGACTATTTAACAGGGATATGGAGATTCATTTGTTGCTAAATCAAGTATGTTTTCTGATCATAGTTTTTAATGCACATATGGTCCAGCTTTTCACTTGTGCATGTTTGTCTCTCTCTTTTTTTTTTTTTGACTGAAAAAAGGAAGAAAAATAAGAGTAAAGAGGATAATAGAAGAGAAATTGGGCTTTTCTTTGCCTTTTTAAGTTGTTTTTTCTGCTTGTTGGTTGCTTTTTGGGGAAACACAATGGTGTATTTAGGAATTATAAAGGGGGTTCATGATGCAGCTAGGCATTTTCTTGGCCATGCTTACAGGTGTAGTCATATCTTTTCTATCATAATAAGATCTTGTGCATTGTATATCTTTTGTACAAACAAACAAGGATGAACTGTATATCTATAATAGAAATTGGAAGGCCCAATATTTTGGAATAATACTTGTTACAAAGTAAAGTAAACGGTGAAAGAGATCTTTTTTAAAAAATATTTTCTGTCTTTTCTGACCCAAATTTTCGAAATCAAATTCATACTAAAATTTTGAAAAGTAAACACGTGTTACGGTGGCCTCGTCTGGGCAAGAGCGCTCAGCCCCTTGCTTACGTTTTGTTTGAAATATCTTAATGCATCCAATTTTGAATTTAAGATTTCTTTAGGATGTTGAGAAACTTCTACATTGAAGACATGGCAAAAAGGAGTGCTGCTCTGATGTATGTATACATAAATCGTACGGTGCAATTGAATCTAGAAGCAAAGTGTGTGGGTACCGCGGAGCTTTCTTCGTGAGAAAGACACGCACACATCCCTTTCTCAACCAGGCAACTTTCCCAACCGAGTGCCAAAGTCCATATCCAACGTCGTCGTTCGCCCTTTTTTAAACTTTACGAATGAGATGGAGATCAGTCAATGACGCCCTAAAGATTGTCCATGGGATCCGAGCTTCCCCGGGCCATCCGTAGGAAGGGTTAGTTGCAAGTTGCAACACAGCCCTCATGCATCACGAGTCGGGCCACCACTGGATTTCCTCGGGCCATGCCAGAATAAAATAGTGATTTAAATTAACGAGAGTATTTAATTTGAAATAAAACAAAATAAGAAATTTATATTAATAGAATTTGCCTCGAATTATTATAATGACATGTTAAGACTCTCATTAAAAAAATTACTAAAAAAATTTTACCAAATAAGAAAAATTTTGTATTTTTATTATAATTTTTAATGTTCTTCTTATATAAATTATAAATAAAATGCACAAATTATATTAGTACTATTACAGTTTTTTTTTCCCTAATAAAAATCATACTATTATATGCTGTAACAGTAGTAGTAAGTAAATTTTTTTAAAATTATGTTTATGAGTGTTTTTTTTTATCGAAGGATATGAATAATAATTCATGAATAATCTTTCTACTATCATAAATATTTCATTTATGGCTTAATTAAATATTATGAATATCCATTACTAGATACTAAATATCTAGTCCCATACTTGGCCACGATCATTTGAAGAGTCAAGTTCATATATCATGGTATATATAGGGGGAATATAAAATTTTAGAAATTGAAGAGTCTTGATTATTATATTTTAGATATTGGAGAGTTTTTATAATTATATTCTTGATACATGGATTTGTAGTAAAAATAATATAAACAGAGACTCTTCATAGTCGATTATAACCTCTATAAATGGAAATGTTATCATTTAAAAATATATACATTAATGAATAAAAAATCATTCCAATTTATTTATCTCAAACTCTTACGCTCTTTTTTATTTTTACAATATGTTACCAGCACGAGTCTCTAGACATTCCTAATGGCCGCGTATAGTTTTGATTTTGGTTCCAAGGTTGTGAAAAAGTTCCAATCTTGTTCTTTCTTATTAAGGTATGGTTTTTCCTTTTGCTTTAATTTTGTTTTCAATATGTTTAATGCAAATTCAAGTGTTTGCAAACACGAAGCAAAGTTGGAAAGCTTACCCTTTACTAGACATATCGGGTAAGATCTATCTCTCTTGGATTCTTGATGCCAAATTACATCTCTAAGCAGATAGCTTGGAAAAGACTATTGTTGAGATGAATAATTCCTCCAATAGGCATAAGGTAAAGTCCTTGGCTATGTTGAGATGCCAACTCTATGAAAATTTGAGCTTCGAGTATCTTACTATTGAAAATCCTTAAGAGTTTTGACAAAACTTGAAGGATAGATTTGAGCACTTGGACGGTGATCCTCCCAAAGGCTTGTTATGAAAGGATTCATTTGAGGCTGCAAGACTTTTAGTTTATAAGAGCCTATAATTCTCCCATGTGTCGAAAAAGTTTCCAATTGAAATTATTTGGGGATATTTTTGATTCGAACATGGTTGAGAAGTCCTTCTTAACCTTTCATACTTCTAATGTGTTATTGTAATAGCAATATCGTGAGAAAAGCTTCAAGAAGTATTCTGATCTTATCTCTTGTTTACTTGTGACAGAGCAAAATAATGAATTGTTCTTGAAAAATCATGAATTAAGGCCAACTGGTTCAGCCCCTGCGCCAGAAGCACATGTTGCTATCCAGAAAAATTATGACCCTTATCATAACAAACAATTATGTGGGCATCAAGGCATGGAATCCAGAAATATCAAGAGTCGGACTACAAAAGATGAACCTACAAATGATCAGAGTTCAATTGCTAAAGGTAAAAATGAATTGTTCCGATGTAGCATGAAAGGTCAATGTGTGCTGGACACCTAAGCACCTTATTGATGCTTATCAAACTTGTCTCAAAAATAAAAAGAACGCAGTTGAGACAAATAATTTTGTCCAAAGCATTCGATTCAAAATTGGAAATTGTTAAAGAAAATAATGAACCATTATTTGAGGATGCTTCACTTGATATAGATGATTTTCTTGATGACTTCAATCATGCTATTGATGATAGCTACTATGGCTTGAATCAAGAGATATAGTTAATTATTTATGTTACTTTTATTATTTAATTTAATTTGATATACTTAATTATATATATGAATTCTCTTTTGTTCCGGAATAAGAAAAAGAAATTTGTCTTATGGATAATAGTATAACCCATACGATCTTGAGACATTTAGATTATTTTTCTGATTTGCTTATGAATGTCTCAAATGTTCAAACTATTCGGATAGTACACAAATTATTATGACTTCAAAAGGGCACATATTTCGTTGCCTGATGGCACGAAATTAATCATTAAAGATGTTCTATTCTCAATTAAGTCTCATCAATATTTGCTAAGTTTTAAGGATATTCGTAGAAACAGATGTCATATTGAAATGATGGATGGCAAAGGTATTTAAGTATCTTTGTGTTACAAGTTTCAAGTGGGGAACAAAGCAAATAGTCGAGAAAATGTCATGTTTATTCTACGAATTGCACTATACCCAAATAGAAACAATTGAAGTACATAATTTGGTTAGCTTGGAGCTTACTAATAAATTTTTGGTGTAGCATGATCGTTGGGGTCATCCAAGCTCAAGTGTGATGCGCCGTATTCTTGAAAACATATTTTGGCCACTTACTGAAAAATAAAAAGGTTTTTTAGTCAAGTGAATTCATATGTGTTGCATGTTTGAAAGACAAACTCATAATGAGGCCCTTACCTTATAAAGTTGATGTTGAATCCCTAATATTTCTGGAAAGAATATAAGGTGATATTTGTCAACTGATTGATCCACCAAGTGGACCTTTTAAATATTTTATGGTCTTTATTGATGCCTCTACAAGATGGTCCCATGTTTGCTTGCTTTCATCGAGGAATTTAGCCTTTCCATGGCTATTAGCACAAATAATAAAACTGAGAGTATATTTCCTGAACCATCATATCAAGAGTATATGTTTTGATATTTGCCGAGGAACATATTTGATAAGTATGGTCTATCAATTAAAATAAAGGTAGAACATCTTGTGCCATATGTTCATACCTAGAATGATTCATGGTCTCACTGAATCATTCTTTAAAAAGATTCGATTGATTGCACGAACTTTACTTTTAAGAATTAAATTGCCATATTCAACTTGGGGATATGCCATCATACATGCAACTGTGTTAGTAAGAATTTGGCCAACAAGTTATAATTCTATTTCTCCTATGCGATTGGTTCAAGGAAAGGAACCAAATATTTCTTATCTCCACACATTCTGATGTACAGTTTAAGTACAGATTGGTCTACCACAACAGCCTAAAAAGGAGATTGGGAATATATGTTGGTTGTGAGTCTCCATAAAAAATTAAATAACTTGAGCCTATGACGGGAGAACAATTCACTGTATGATTGAATGATTTTCATTTTGATGAGGCAGTGTTCCCAACATTAGGGGGAGAATTGAAAAAATTGCTGGAAAACAAAATTCATGAGATCAGTTGGAGCGTCTTCTCCATGGTTCATTTTGATCCTCGTACTAATGAAACCGAACTTAATGTTCAGAAAATGATTCACTTGCAAGAGCTCACTAATCATCTACCAGACACATTTTTTGATCTCGAGCGAGTAACAAATATTCTGGTTGCTAATGCTCCCATTAATTAATGTCCCTTAAGGACGAGTGAATTTTGCCAAAAACATGGCATGCCCATTGGTGCTAAAAATAAGACTCGAAAAAGAAATGGAGCACATATTACTCCATCTAATTTAGAAGTAGTTGAGGGTATATCACTTCTCAAAGAAGCCCCAGGTCTAATTCATATTAAAAAAAAATTATCAAACTTGAAAATGTTGTGAATGAGTATAATGACATTGTGAACAAGCACAATAAGAATGATGAGATCTCTATGAACTATTTCTTGATGGGAAAAATATACAAAGGAAAATATGTGTAGACACAGATTTTGCCAATACTATTGCACATAATATCATATATGATGATGAAATCTAGAACCTACATCAATTGAAGGCCTTTAGGTTGACAAATGATTGTCTAAAGTAGAAAGAAGCCATTAATGTCGAGTTAAAGTCGTTAGAAAAACAAAAAGTTTTTGGACAAGTGATCCAAACATCAGTTGAAGTAAACCCTGTTGGGTATAAATGGGTATTTGTGTGAAAAATAATTGAACAAAATAACGTTGTTCATTATAAGGCCCGACTGATTGCACAAGGTTTTACCCAACATCTTGAAATTGATTTTGAGGAGACATATTCTCTCGTGGTAGATGCAATAACTTTTCATTATTTGATTAGTTTGGCTATACGAGAAGGACTCGATATGATAGATGTCGTTACAACCTATTTGTATAGATACATGGGTCACGACATCTATATGAGAATCCCAGAGGGATTTAAATTGTCAGAGGTAATAAGATTGGATTCTCGTGATAGACATTCAATTAAATTGAATAAGTCTTTATGGACTAAAACAGTCTGGGCAAATGTGGTATCAACTTCTTAGTGGGTACTTATTGAGTAAGGGTTATAATAACGATTCTGTTTGCCTATGTGTTTTCATTAAAAGGAACAACAAAGAATTTGTGATCATAGTTGTTTATGTGGACGACATAAACCTCAAAAGAATTCCAGATGAATTATCTAAGACAATGATATGCATGAAAAGTGAGTTTGAAATTAAAGTACTTGGAAGAACCAAATTGTGTTTTGGTCTTCAACTCACTTATACTTCAAAGGAGTACTTGTCCATTAATCACGTTATATTGAAAAGATTCGTAAGCAATTTTATATGGACAAGGCTCATCTATTGAGTACACCTATATTGGTGAGATCTCTGGATATAAAGAAGGATTCATTTTGTCCTTGTGAAAAAGATGAGGAGATACTTGGCTCTAAAATGATGTATCTTAGTGCTATTGGTGCATTACTATATTTGGCTAACAACATTAGATCAGATAAAACTTTTGTTGTAAATCTCATTGCAAGATTTAACTCAACCCTTCAAGAAAACATTGGAGTATTGAACATAACTTCTGTTATCTCTGAGGGACAATGGATATGGGATTGTACTAGTCAAAAAATGATAAATCAAGATTGGTTAGTTATGCTGATGCTGAATATTTATCAGATCCACATAAAGTTCGTTCCCAAACTGGCTATATATTTACTATTAGGGGGACTGCAATCTCTTGGAGATCTTCAAATAGAGTTTAGTTGCTACATCATCAAATCATGCTGAGATTATTGCAATCTATGAAGGAAGTCAAGAAGCCATTTACTTGCATTTAATGGATCAATATGTTAAAGGTTCATGTGGCTTGTATGAAAATAATGCAGTATGTATTGCATAATTGAAGAAAGGATTCATCAAAGGGGATCGAAGAAAACACATATCATCCAAGTTCTTCTTCACTCATAAATTATGTGCAAAAGGAGAAATTTATTTCGAGTAAATCCAGCCATGCAACAATGTAGCATATTTATTCACTAAAACTTCATCTATATGCATGTTTTGAGTTATTAATAAAAAATAATAGGTTTATGCCAATTCCGTGACATAAATGGTGGTTTAATTCATGGGAAGTAAGTTATGCATAATATTATTTTTCCCTCTTATCAAGTTTTTGTCCCAAATTGAGTTTTTCTTCATAAAAGGTTTTTAACGATACCGTGGTGTATCACATCAAAAGACATATTTTATGAATGAACATTTAAGGGAAAGTGACATAAATATTTCATTTATGGCTTAAATAAATAATGTGAATGTTCATTGTCGGGTGGTGTATCACATCAAAAGGCATATTTTGTGAATGAACATTCAATGGGAAGTGCCATAAATATTTCATTTATGGCCTAAATAAAGAATGTGAATGTTTATTGCCAGATACTATATATCAAGTTTCATACTTGACTAAGATCATTTGAATAGTCAAGTTCTTACATCTTGGTACAAAATTTTAGAAATTGAAGAGTTTTAATTATTATATTTTAAATATTGAAGAGTCTTAATTATTATATTTTTTATACATGTATTTATTATGAATAAAGACTATTCATAATTTGCCATAACCTCTATAAATAAGAAGACTATCATTTATAAATATATACACTAATGAATAAAAACTCTTTCCAATTTATTTCTCTTACAATCTCAAAGGCGATTTTTTTGACTAGTTCGAATTACTTAAATAATACTATAGAGAAAATGTTTGGTCAATTGAATTTGGTTGTTGATTCTCTTTGCGGGGAAAAAGGCAGAAAAGGAACGGGCTCTCCTCGGGCTTCCTCGGCCATTTTCTTGCCAGTCCAATTCTATCGAAAAGTATAATATTTGCCTCCTAAATGACAGAAAATACATCAACTTCCACTCTTCCAATTGCAGATTCAAATCATCGTCACTTCCCAATTTTTGGATAGATTCACTCCTTTTTGTCCATATTTTGACCTCTAAACCCTAAATCTCACATCTGAATGCACTTATTATGCTCCCAGAAATACACTATTAATGCTCCAATTTACAATTTTCCCATTATTTAATCTATAATTCCGTTTCTCATTGGATCCAATCGAGATCAGCATCAACATGGATGCAGTGTCGATCCGTGTTCCATACAAGAATTTAAAGAAAGAAGTTGAACTCATCGGAGTAGACGAAGAGCAACTACACCGATTACAAATCGCAAATCGTAATCGGATTAATAATATAAATATTAGTGATTCATCTTCGTCGGCTGGGGTTCCCATTTCCAATGGAGACGAGGGAAATCTGCACCAGAATCAGCATAAAGGTTTATTCATGTTGATTCTCAGTTGTATGGTGGCGGCTGGTGTACAATTTGGCTGGGCATTGCAGCTCTCACTTCTGACTCCTTACATTCAGGTCAGTTTCTGGTTCAGTGGTTGAATTGATATTGGACAGATTGATTAATGCATTTTATATGTTTCGGAATGATTTTTGAACGGGGATTCAACGGTGGAGTTTTGATGATTGAATCTAAAACGGTGGGGATTTTTTTTATTTTATTTTAAATATTTTATTAATCTTAAATTTAATCACTTGCAAGTTTACCCTTTTTTTTTTTTGTTGCATCTAAAAGAAATTAAGTTTGAGCTGGTCTTCTTCTTTGGCATTGCTTTGGAATGTGGTAAAGTTAATGACTTGTTGTAAACGCTCATAATGAGTTTGATATTTTGGTATTGCTAGCTTCCTGAGTGGGGATTTATTTCATTTTCCGTTCCATATCTTTTGGTGTGTAGAGGACGATTTATTGATCTTAAAAAGCAATTGTTTTATTGGATGATGATTTGGATATCGTTTTTATTTTTTTACCTAGACCTGCAGCTGAAGATAGGACATCTTATTTAAAAGGTTTTAATACAAGATTAGAAACCTTGGCACATGTAATTTGTACGAGGGTTTTGGCAGATCTTCGATAGAGATTAATGAACTTTTGTGGGGACGTGTCAACATTGCCCTTTATTCAATTTTGTTATGAATGGACAAGGTAATTCTAGTTTTGTGTTTTCCCAGGATGTTCAGAGCACGTTGTTGTCAATAAGCAAACTGAAATGGCTCTTTTAGAAGTTTCATGCTTGCTAAGGTTTTGTGATATCTTCTTGGGCAGTTGCTTTCAACATTTTCTGAACTAGAGAGTTCCCTTTGCAAGTGGTTACATGTAGTTTCAGGAGAGCCCTTAAATGTTACTACCTCCGTCCCAAAATATAAGTCGTTACCCGTCATTTTATATGGATTAAGGATTCTTAAATACAACTATGTTAAGTCAAAAATGTCCCATTCTCTCTCCCCAATAATTACAATTTTCTTTTTTTATAATAAATGAAATATAATATTAATGGTGGGTGAGAATGAAAAAAGCATAATAATTATACCGTAATACTAGCAAAACGACTTATCTTATGATATAAGAAAAAAGTCTAAAACGACTTATATTGTGGGATGGAGGGAGTATCTTTTTGAATTCTTAGAATTCTCTCAATTTTGTCCTCAAGTTCTTTCATTTGGCACATTTAATCTCTTAAAATTTTTAAGTTTACTTGCAATGAAGGTAGTCAAATATGATATGTTCCCTGCTGGTTTAGCCTATTCAGTCTCACTTTTCTCAAAAACTTAAAGCAAACCTGACTAGTATGCTTCAATGAAAAAACTTTAGGCCCCAACTATATACAAATTAAATCCTTTAGAAGACTACAGTACACTTGCACTGTTTAATATAAAGCTTCCTTGAAAATTGGAAGAAAAGGGATCTTGTTTTCAATCTGAGCTTTCTCAGGTTTTTGTGGTATTATGTTCTTTTTTCTATTATTTTTTCACAACTATGGAACTGATCACCGTTGCTCAGAAAAGCTGACTAACCAGTGATAAATGTAAAGCTACTAAAGTTCATTTGGGAACTGCAACAAACGTGCCTGTTACCTATGCTTCAATTATTTTATATATATTTGTGGGCATACTTTTTATTTATTTGTTCATTTGTTTTTTGTAGTTCCTTTGAATCATTGACATTGACATTGGCTTTCATGCTCTTTTTTCTTTTTTGCAGACACTTGGTATAGAACATACTTTTTCCTCATTTATTTGGCTATGTGGCCCCATTACAGGCCTTGTGGTAGGTAAAACATGAACGGTTTAAATATTGTGATAGATTTATTAATCATAAGAATCATGTAAACTAATTCTTTAGTGTTCCAATGCTCTAGAATTGTCTGCAGTATTAGTATATAAAGAATTCAAACACCTGCCTAAAGAAGCAAATAGGTGAATTAGTTTATAATACAATACTCCTAACATATACCCCTTTAAATTAATTAAAATGAGAATGTTTCTTTATCAAAATTTTTTTAGGTTGCAATACATATCATTTCAGGCATAATTTCATTGGAACTTCGATCCATTTCATTTTTTTGGCCCCTTTTGGTTCAACGAGAATGATCACTTAAAGATCAGGAGGCAAAAAAGAGAACAATGTATTGTTCTTGTCACGTTTGTTTGCACATACGAGTTAGCCCAAGGAAAAAAAGAAAAGAAAAATGTGATAATAATTGAACCCTTTTAATATTCCTATCATAGGAGAAGTAAATTTACGAATCTTGATTTTCCTCTCCTTCTGTAAATATTAAGTTTACGGTTGTTTTTCAGGTTCAACCTTGTGTTGGCATATGGAGTGATAAATGCAGTTCAAAATATGGTAGGAGGCGACCATTTATTGTAGCTGGATCACTTATGATCTCTCTTGCTGTAAGCATATAATAAGCTTATCATGTGTATTTTTGTTTGCTATATGCTGTTGTTGTCTACTAAACTATATTTTTGAATTCAGGTGATAATTATCGGGTTTTCTGCAGACATTGGATACTTTTTAGGCGATTCAAAAGAACACTGCAGGTATCTGTTGCATCTGATAGATATTTCTGATTTAAGTTATATTTGAGACTTATTTAATATTTCAATTGCAGCACATTTAAAGGTACTCGTACAAGAGCTGCTATTGTCTTCGTTCTTGGGTTTTGGATGCTGGATCTTGCTAACAACACTGTGCAGGTAAGCTTCTTGCTACCTCTTGTACTTATGGCCTCTTAGGTTGTTTACAAGGGACGATAAATATTCTATATTTAGTTAATAAAATCTGAAATGCTTTTAAATTGTTTACAGGGCCCTGCTCGTGCTCTTTTGGCTGACCTAGCAGGCATGTGCTCCCCTTAGTGACCTATTTGTCATAACATGTTCCTAATTCTGGAAAGTGGTTATCATATTCCTTATCTGAAGAGTGCTAAGGTACTTGTGTCAATGAACTGTAGGCCCTGATCAAAGACATTCAGCTAATGCTGTGTTTTGCTCATGGATGGCTGTTGGAAACATTTTAGGATTTTCTGCTGGAGCTAGTGGACATTGGAGCAGGTGAAATCTTGGTTGAGAACATGTGCATGCCTATTTATGATGTTCTTTGTTGAAAATAACTATTTGAACTCTTAACAGATTTTTTGTTGCTTTCTGATTGAGGCTAATTAAATGCAACTAATGGAAGGCATCTCCATGTAGTGTTCAGTTTGCTTTCTGAATAACTCTAATTGTCGTTCTCGTATCTTTTTATTTCATTACACAAAGTCTCTTCTTTGATCTAAAATAAATAAACAAAACAAGTAAATAAAAATTAACTTGCAATATTTATGCACAGGTTTTTCTAAGTAACTTCCTTTTGAAATTCTTTGTAATTTCATTTTTATTCATGCATCAAATTTAGATGCTTTTTTCTCAGTGGTAGGAGTTGCTCACAACTTCTTCTGTTCTTTACAGATGGTTTCCGTTTTTATTAGGCAGAGCTTGTTGTGCACCTTGCGGAAATCTTAAAGCTGCATTTCTGGTGGCTGTGGTGAGCTCTTCACCTAAGCATTCATCTATGAGTTCTTCTAGTTGTATTTTTATATCCACGATATTGTGCACCTTCTTTTGGAATAAATAATTCCGTTTACTTTTTAAAATATTTTTCTTTCTAGAGTAAAGATGCACTCTCTATTTTTATTAATAATGAGACAGCAAGATTACAATTAGTAATTGATAAGATTTGTATCATTGAATAAGGTAATTAAGAAAGATAATGCTAGGCCTTACTTGGATAGCAGGCCTTTAATGGTGCACAGAATGGCAAATGCGGGTACATACGTTGCTTATCTTAAATATGTTATAGTAGTACTAAAAGTTTCCAGTCATTTTTATTTGATTTCAAAGCATGTAAAGTTTACCTGACATATCTTGTTGTTAGACAAGCAATGGTTCAGACTTGACCTTGTTTAATCATTGGTGGAAGTATTTGATTATCTCAACAAGTTGCACTTGTCGTAAATACACCTCTGAACTCTACAGGTTTTCCTGACTCTTTGTACGCTTGTCACGGTCTATTTTGCGAAGGAGATCCCATTGGTTCCCAAGCATCATCCTCATAGAATATCAGATTCGGCTCCTCTTTTGAATTGTCCAGATCGAATGAGCTTTGAACTCTCAAAGTCAAGGGCTGATTCAGAACTTATCCACAAAGAACTGGAGAATAAGCCTGAGAATGATCACCTAATGGATAAAAATTTGAGGAATGAACCCCAAAAAGTAGAGGAAGATGCTGGAGAAAATTTCAGTGATAGGCCTGGAGCAGTTTTGGTCAATCTATTAACTAGTCTGCGGCATTTACCTCCAGCAATGCACTCAGTACTGATAGTCATGGCTCTTACCTGGGTAACTGCTTTTTGCTGGTGGATTTTCTATTAATTTCAATTTCTGAGCAACTAGCAAATTTTTTCTTAATATTTTTTTTAATAATCTCTGATTTTATGTGCTATTTTGCTTTGATGTTATTGTTTTTGGGTTCTCAAATTATTGCTTCGCAAACTTCTATCAGCTATCCTGGTTTCCTTTTTTCCTGTTTGACACTGATTGGATGGGGAGAGAAGTTTATCATGGGAACCCACAAGGAGATGCTGCAGAAATTGATGCCTATGACCAAGGTGTCAGAGAAGGTGCATTTGGTTTGCTATTGAATTCAGTAAGACTCAAATTTGAGCACCCTTGCTTTCCCTACGTTTCTACAATTTGAGACTAGAAAGACTAATGCAAACTTGTAACTTCATATGTTTCATGAAGCCCGTGATTTTCATATTTGTTTAATATATGTTGGTTCTCCTTGACAGGTTGTTCTTTTTGTGAGCTCCCTCTTTGTTGAGCCAATGTGCCGGTGGATAGGTCCCAGACTAGTTTGGGCTACAAGCAATTTCATTGTTTTTGCCTGCATGGTGGGCACTGCTTTTATTAGTTTTCTTTCTTCTCTTGGATATTCAGAAGGAATTAAACATGTCATTGGGGCTAGTGTTGCAGCAAAGACTGCCTCCTTGGTTGTTTTTGCTATTTTAGGTGTACCTCTAGCTGTAAGTACTGCAACTTTTACTTTGCTTGTTTTGAAATGGCTCCGGCTCCATGTTCTGGTCTCAATATGAAGAGATGCTTGTTTGTATTGCTGCACCTGATTCTCTCTATCTTGCAAATTGTTTTCTTACCACAATCCACTTTATGCAGATAACTTATACTGTTCCCTTTGCTGTCACGGCAGAATTGACTGCTGATTCTGGAGGTGGTCAAGGTATCTTTAAAGACTGCTGAACTCTTTTCTTTTTTCCTCTTCTTCACCCCTGCCCCCAATACGTTAACTAAGTCTGTGGCTTGGTCTTGTGCAACAGGGTTGGCAATTGGAGTTTTGAATCTTGCAATTGTTGTTCCTCAGGTATTTTCTTAGATAATAGTATGCCTAAATCCTCTGTCCGCCCCAAAATAATTGTCTTATTTAAAACTTTCAAATGGATTAAGGAAATAATATTTGTCTAGGACTGAAAAAGACAAAATTGTCACATTTTAGAACTTGAGATATAAAAGAACACATTAATGTACATGTGTCTAGCAATACAAAATAGAGATTAATGTTGGGAGAAGAACAATTCTTGCAAACTTATTTTTTGAAGTAAATAATTTGATCAATTATGTTTTCCTGAATGAGACTATTATTGTAGGATGGAATAAATGTAAATCACACTATTATTGTGCACAACCACCGCACATTCAAGTTCCTATCTTATGTAGCAACTGCTCTTGACAATTGAATGGGGTTATCTAATTTGCCTTCCTTTTTTGTTAATTTGTATAGATGATTGTGTCTCTTGGTGCGGGTCCATGGGATGCCTTATTTGGCGGAGGAAACGTACCTGCATTTGTTTTGGCATCACTATCTGCCCTCGCAGCTGGTATCATCGCGATCCATAAGTTGCCAAATCTTTCTAGAAGTTCTTATACATCAGCTGGCCTTCACTTTGGGTAGTTTCTTGGATTGAGTAACCAACCACCTGTGTATAACAATGCTCTCATCAATGGTTAGCATTACCAGACACTTGGAAGGAAACATTTCAAGTAGCAGGGTGCATCTGGCCTGGTGCCGATTCTGTTTCTTTTCAGACACAGATCAGGCAGAAGCCAGGTAAAGACTGGTAGTGTCTGTGCACTAATTCGTTCATTTTTTTTTCCACCCCAACAACGGGAATCGTATAATCACATGCAGAAATATAGGTTGTAGTAGTAGTAGTAGTTTTAGTTCTTGATACAAAATGAGAATGATGCTAATAATCTTACAGAAAATGATGCCTCTAGAGTGAATTTTTATACCACATTGTCTACTTCCTCACTTCTAACCATGTTTCCTGTCACGTTTATGTATAATGGAGCCAAAATTACATTGTATGGAATTGGAAATGAACCCGAGTTTAGGGATTGGATTTACTTTCATCCACCATCAGTACTATTGCAATTTTGTATTTTAGCCCTTGCTTGTGGGCTAGATTTACTTAGATTTGGAGAAGCATGTGTGTGCATTCATCCTGATAACTCTCGAGATTGGCACAGAACAAGTGACATTTTCCCTTGTTCTATTCCGAAAGCCAAAATTATATATATATAAACCGAGCAGCTTTCGGTGTTTTCAAGGAACAATTTCCTTCCAGTTCCAGTTCAACTATTAACGATGGCCAATGTTCGTTGATCATTAGAATTGGGATCTGATTCTAACGTAGTCGGAAGATAAAATCTGAAGATTCGTTTTTGTTTAGAAACGTGCAAAACAAAAAACGTAGAAAAAAGAAATTCGATTCAATTTTCTCTCTAATTAAACTTCACTGTAAGCAAAAATCGAATTTTCGAAATAGTTGAAAATCGAATTAGCCAAAAAGTGGCAACTTTTAATTTAGCAAAAACTGCAGAAAAAAACCAGCAAAAATAATTCTTAAAGCCAAAACAAACCCTAACCCTAATCGGAAACGAAAAGTAAAGAAATTGCAAAAAATCCCTAGAAAAATAGTAAATTATGAAATTGTCATTTAAAACTATAAAATTACGATAATGTCATTGAAAATAGAAAATTGTCCAAAACTCCATTGAAACTATTCCGGATAGCCGAAAAAAGCCTTGCATCATAGCATAGTAGTGACTTTGGTTCGTTGGGTAGTTCCGAGTCACCCAGTCAAGTTTGAGCCCAATCCAAACTAGTTTCAGTCGTCTGGAGAATTGTGTTCGACATCAATTCAGGGTTTCAAATGGCTCACATCCTCTTCTTCAAACGTTCTGAACGTCATGAAACTGATTGTGGAATCGAACCTTGCTGAACCGACACCTATCCCACATCTAAACCACCTTGATCAGCAATCAGCTCTACATCATATTCCAACTAAAGTGGCCTGAGGTTAAGGTTGAAACAAGGATATCTTGAGTTAAGTTCAACGTCCAACATGTGGAATCCATACAGATGAGGGAAGATCTATGGATCATGTGGGCTATTCTCTCCATATCGGGCCAACTAGAGAAATCTCTGGGCTACATTTGGTCTACATCTTCTTCACTATGTTAATTAAGATGAGTAATTTCATAAAATGTTCATTTGATTTAATCATTTTAAATTTTAGTCACAATTATAAATTTTCATAAAAAATTCAAGAGATCACTTTATTGGAGAACTAATACTTAGGTAAAAAGGATGATGGATTATACAAAATAATCCATAGATTTATAAATGTTATGAATTTCTATTTTTTAGAATATGGGTTTTTTTTATTTTATTTTAGCAATGTTCAAACAAGTTTGCACGTATCTCGACATTTCGCTTATTTAGGAGGGTGTTAGTGGGATTCCGCTTAGCGCTGACATTTTTTAATATATGGGTTATTTGTTAAAGTAATGATTTGTTTGTTTTAGGTAGAGACGGTTGAGTAAAAAAATTACTAAAGTAGTCGTATCTAGTTAGAATTAAAAGGATGGGATTGGAATGGCTCCTCTTGGATAAGTTGCACAAAAAAATCCATCCGTTTAACTTTAACAAATTAAGTTTACTTTCTTTTATAGAATTGACCTTTTTATCCATACCTAAATTAGCAACTCATAGGTTTAAACTAACAACCCATACATTTAAAACTAGTAACCTATAGTGCAACAAACAAGTAATCACCTTTTTTTTATGGGTGTCTGGATTAATTCGCATACACCTTAACATCCGTGAATTTAGAGAGTATTGGTAAGATTCGAACCCGAGATCTACGAACTGCCAGCTCTTCACTCCATTTGCTGGATGTCCCCAAAGGGACCAAACAACTAATCACTTAGCAATTCATAAAGTTTATAACTTTGTGGATTATTTTGTATAGAGTGTCTTTTTATCTGAGTATAGTTGTCCAAAAAAATACTTTCTTGGACATTTTATTAAAAAACTTATAACTATAACCAAAATTTGAAATGATTCCACGTGATACTTTCATGAAATCGCTCCATTTTTTATGCAGTTTATTAGTGGATCATTCACCAAATTCACTTTATATTAAAATTAAATAATTCATACAAATAAAACTAATCTATTTTCTTATCTCTCGTCTTCACATCTTCCGGTACCAAATCTTAATTCATTTTCTAAAAGATACATCTTCTGGTCAATGATTTCTTTTTAAATGTTTTGTTATATAAAATAAATATATTTTTTGAATAAAATTAATTAATTATCTCTTTAAGTATGAGAATTACGTCCATTATCCAATATATTTTCCTCTTACACCCTCGTATCCTCTATACTTGTCTCTGAGTCTGGATTAAATTAGTTCTTCAAAGCCCAATTCAACAAACTTAACGTGTTTGGATCCTTCAATAGAACCCATTTTTTGTTATTTTAAATAATTCATAATAAATAAAAATAATATTTTTCCATCCCCTTTTCCTTGTACGTTCATAATTTTTTTATTTATTAATAATAAATTAAATAATAGAATAAATGAACTATATATATTCAATCTCGAAATTCAATAGAAAATTGATGAGATTTGAATTCAAGATTTATAATCTACACATTAAATGCATCGAGATGTATACGAGGATGAATATCCGGAGCCTATATATTCAAACCGTCCAAGCTATAATATAGAATATTAATGGTACTAAATTGGAGCATCTATCATTTTCTTAAAAAGATGCATCGTCTTCTGTTGAATGATTTTTTTCATTTTAAAATGTAATTTACTTATATAAAATAAATATTATTTAAGATTAATTTTTTTTAAGTAATATCTTTAAGTCTGAGAATTACTTCCACTAACATATATATATGCTATAATATAGAATATTAATGGTACTAAATTGGAGCATCTATCATTTTCTAAAAAAGATGCATCGTCTTCTGTTGAATGATTTTTTTCATTTTTAAATGTAA
>JAOXNR010000013.1:12478630-12502145 GCA_028571225.1 Parsonsia alboflavescens
AGGTGTAAGAAAAAAAAAAGTGTACGTGAAGTTACTATTATTAGTTTCTGTTGCATGTTTTATGACCATTTTATTGGCCCAAATGCTAATGCTATTATCTTTTAAAAGACAAATGAAATGATTAATTTAGCCGTAATTCTTTTTTAAGCATGAGAATAAGAGTTTTCTTATGATAAGATATATTTGACTTGAAAGCAATAGATGGGAAGGAAGAAAAATTTGGCACCAGTAATTACTTTACCAAAGAGCTAGAGAGGTCCGGATGTATATTTGTATATTTTTCTCCATTATTTTGACTAAATCTTTGAGAGAGGTGGGGAAATGGCATTTGGGTCTAGCTAGGACGGCCAGTGTTATTATTTTTTTTCTGCAAAGATAGGGTCCTAAGAACAGCTATTAAAGATGCAAGAAAATTTCTACTTTGTAAGTGACTTAGCCCTACCATTTTTGAACTTTGAATGATGCATTGTTTTTTTTTTTTTTTCACAGGAAACGCTCCTGGAAATCATTCTCATTGTTCAAATCAACAATCTTTCTGATCATGGACGTGGACAAGGATCTATCAATCCTGCCTTCTTCTTTTCCTCCATTGCAAACTTATATCTGCAGGTATTTTCTTGAACATATATGGTAATTAATTAGTCCAAGATCTAGAAATTACTACCTAGAGAAGCCATAAAAGTACAAGAAAAAAAAACCATTATTTTTTCTTGTCCCACTTTTTACCGTTTTCTTGTCATGGGAATCATAGTCAAATTAATCAAATTTTACATCAAGGAATGGGTAATAAGTACATTCAAGATCATCATTAGGTCATTGGGGCTAAGCTGAGTCTTTGAATTGAATATGATCATTTTTTGAATCCCGTTTAAGCAAATTTATAATCAAACAAATGACCCCGAAAAACAGCCAGTCAACCTCGAACACTGCTGTCTATAGCAGAATCTAATGAGCTTAGGAGAACAAGTACCTTATGCCCTACCAAAGTACCCTACACTTGGAAATGGAAATGATGAATGATCAAGTAGACCAAAGACTTGTAATAAGTTGCTACATTATCATACATATTGGAAATATTTCTAATTAAGAAGGCGAAAATATTGCACCAAAAGAAACAGAGAGAAACAACAATGGAAAGAACACAAATGAACACTGACAAATTTAGATAGATACTGGGCATAATGAAAGAAAAGGATATCAAGTGAGAAGGAGGAGCTGGCCGCAGGGGCAGGAAGGGGGATATTAATTTGCCTTTTGAAAATTATGGCATGTGGTGCTAAAGATGAGCTCTGCTATATATATATATTTTGTGTAAGGTTTTAATTTTTCAACATGAAAAAAAGTTAAATATTAAGAGGTGTAGGGGAGAGCTTTTTGAGCATAGGGTGCCGTCGGGGTTTGGTCTTGTTTTTTGGTAATCTTACGCCTTCGTTTTGATGGCTGCTGCTTGTGGGACAAACTTCCACCGACCCTTCATATCTCATATCTCTGCAGGTCTTCAACCAGGACCCCTAACTTTGATCAGTTTCCACCACCATTCTTGCACAATTTCACCTTTTACACTTAAGATTCCCTCATACTCAAAAAGCATATATATCTTTCTACACACCCCTAATTCTCATCTCTATCCGTTTTACCATACGGATCTTCTGATCAAAGAATAAATTACGATCAATGTAATTGTTTGTATCAAAATAAATATTTTAAAAATTAACCATTCTTTACGTTGATCATATTATAATTATACAGAGGATTTTTAATATGGGATTGAGGTACTGCAGTGATAGTCGAATGAGTATATATTGAAGATTTGTAATTTAATTTATTTCTTGAAAGAGGGAGACTGAAGTAAAGTTCTTGTTTTGGCGGGAGATTTCACTATCAAGAAAGAGACGAATGAGACGGCCATTGGCAATTTCCTTTGCTCATAATAAGGGCTCCACATCCACTCTCAACCCAATTTGATTCCAAAAAAGATAGAAACCACATTACAAAATGCAGAGCAAAAGCTTTCCATTTGGCACTTGTGTTTGTTGTCCACTTGGCAAAGAAAACTACAAGCAAATACTAACAGGAGGGACAATCTCTAGACCGAAGAGGGCCTTCAAATTCTATCAAGAATTGTGATGTTTTGTAGGCTAGTATAGCTAGCTAGGCTTATTATGTTGAAATATCATAGCGGAAATGAAATGATAATCTCAAAGAATTTAATTAGTCTTGATTGATAATTTGATATGGACCAATCGAATTTCATGTGCTTTAGATTATAGGATCTATTTGATGTAATTGGGAGATTATTGATTATAATTAAGTGGAGGGCCTGTTTTCTTGATCTTTTTCTTTTGGGGGTATAAGAGGAGGGCTTTTTCTTGATGATATGATTCTTTTTTGTATAATTTTAATTATTTGGATCTTGTAATTAATATTTTCTTGTCAACAATATATGATGTGCATAGAATTAATTAAATAATAACACTCCAAAAGCCAATTTCAAACTGAATTCAGACACTGTTAGGTTCAAGTCAATTCACCTACAAATTTTGAATAGTTTATTGACAGACTCATGGTTATGTTTTTCTTGCATTTATGTCATATTGATACACTAGGAGGAGGAACCTGAATGGTGATCTGGTCAATTAATATTAACTTGAGGAGAAAATAGTAATTCCAGTTCTCCAATATTTGAATTTTGAAGGTCTTTATTCATTTATTTATGCTCATAAACTTTTGAATTGGTTGTTAGGCTAGCTAGCAATCCCATGAGTCATGACCTCACTTAAATGATAATAATATATGGGAATGAGATTATTTTTTAATGTCAAATTGGACTAGCTTCATTTCTAGATGAGTAGTCGTTTAAAAAGGAGGGAAAAAGATTTATTAGTTATTAGTTATAAAACCACCTCTAAATTTTACAGTGTAAATCAAATTAATTAATGATGATGATGGTTAAAAATTGCTGCTCATTTAAAATTCTACAAATAATATAGTGTTAATTAATAATCTAAAACTATTATTTTTAGATATGGTGTACCATGTCACTAAATGACTACAGCCTTTCAGTTCTCATTAACTTTTTACTTAACAACTATTTTTGTTATATCAAAATGAATATAAAGTCAATGATAAAGTATTTTGATCCATTCTTATCAATATTTTAATAACATAAGATTGGGGAATCATGATTGGACTATACACTATTTTAAAAAAGGTGGAGTATTGGTTACATTTTAAAAAAAATTTAATTTTTATTTTTATTTTTATTTTTATTTTTTAATACCGTATATATAAATATCAATTGTATTTTGTTTCCTTTTATTTTATCTAAAATGGATATTAAATACTAAAAAAAAAACTTTTAAATATATAAAATTTATTATGATTCTAATCATTATAATTATAAAATAATTAAATAAACATATTTGACATCTGTTGTGCTAAATTATCAAAACTTGAATGGCCAACAAGGTTTTATTTGAGCGGTTAGTGATGAAAGTGGTGAATAATTAAGATGATTCGAAATTCAAAAACTTGGAATAATACATTTCAACTATAATAATGGATAAAAATTCTCCTTTATATAAATAACTAAATATATATACATTTAAAAAAAAAAAAAAAAAAAAAACCCTTCGAGTTTTGTACCTTTTCTTTTAGAATAACTTTTTTGAGGGTTTAATTATTATAGTCACTTAGAAAAATAAACAAAATTAGTTATTGTTTTAAAACCTAATTTCTTTTTCTTTTACTAGGATTCTAGAAATGAAAAAAAAAAAAAACAAAAAAGTTAAAAAGAAGAAGAAGATAGAAAAGGAAAAAAAATCATGATTTTATCAGACGCTTACTTGAAATTGATAAAAAAAAACATTTTAATATTTGATTATCAAAAGAAGTTCGTAATAAATAAATAAATAATCACAAAATTAGTGGTGATCTTCGTGTCATTTTTCTGCTTCCTTGCATCATGCTAGTAATAATTAATAAATTCATTAATTAGGACTAAATGCTCTGAGTGTCATAATTTTGCAGAGGAAATTAAATCTGCAAATTAAAGAACTGAGAAATTTTTAAAAAATGAAAAATTAATTAATTAGTAATACAATTTTTATTTTATTTTATATTTGTCTGTAACGTTATTTAAAATTTATTCTAGAAAATGACTACCTTTGACAAACGTTTAACGTACCAAATTTCAAATTACCTTTATCCAAATTTCAATTACGCGTTTGGGACAGAAATCTTTGACTTTTTAAGAACATAAAATAAAGTTAAATCTTTGATGGGAAAAAAAGAAGAAGAAAGAATTCCTTGACTAAAACTCGTTATTATAGACAAATAACTCGTTATTTACAAATTGTTTCCCATAATTGTTAAATAAGAGTATATAGATTTTTCTAATGATGTTCGAATCAGTTTGCACATAACTCAAAATTAAAAAAGATGTTAATAGAAATCAAATTTGAAATCTATGATTTATGCACTCATCACTCCAACTCGTTATTATAGACAAATAACAGTATATAGATTACTGGTTTCCCAATTAGCTAGAAATACTTCTTACGTTGAGAAATGAGAAAGATGAAGGTGTTTAGGATTCAGTAGTCATTGCAAAAGAATTGTAACTGTAGTAATGAATTAGTATTATTATTTATTCAATTTTTAAAAATCTTTTTTTTAATAAATTTTTTTAATATTTAAATTTATCATTTACTCCTTCCCTCAATAGTCGTCAGTTTGTAAAAATTAAATAACCTTTTTTTTTTTTCCTAAAATATTCTCTTATTGCCCTTTCAAAAATTTGAACATTATTTTACTAATCTTTTCAGGGACATCCCAGTGGCTAGAGTGGTGAGCACGCAGACTATAAGTCTCGAGTTCGAATTACATCAACACCCTCCTGGATAAGCAAAATGTCGAGGTAGGTGTAAATTGGTCCGGATATGGCTAAAAAAATAAGAAGAAAAAAAAAAGTTGAACATCATTTCACTCTACGTCAGTAGAAGGGTAATATAAAAAAATATATCATAAGAAAAAGTAATTAAAATGACTTATATTTAATGATAGGGAAATGTAATATAACTTTTAAAATCTCACATTCTAAATGAGCCACGATCTTGACTACTATATCTTTTACAATAATGTTGATGGGATAGTGGGAAAATATTATTCCGTTTAGAATTGAATGATTCTTAATTAGCACAAAAAAAAAAAAGGGTTTCATTTTTGATTTTATAAAAAAAAAAAAAAAAAAATTAAGGAGTGTATTTGACTTTTTAAAAGTTACTAATTTATCATTCTGATCAATTTAATTAGTGTTTTTAGTTTTGGGAAGTGGATGCCAATCTTTAAATTAAGGTAGTTATCAATGAAACTTTATACTCCCTTAGTCACAAAATATAAGTCATTATCTATCATTTTAAAAAAATCAGTTAAATGCCTAATAAACTATTAACAACAATGACTTATATTTAGCGATAAGGAAAGTTAACTCAAATGATTTATAAATACTGACGGGGTAGTATTAAGAATTTATTTATTCTAGATAATTCAAAATAGAGATAAAGACATTCATTTTAGATAATAAATGTTTGATTTGTAACATTTATAATGCGATTTTCAGCCAAGTTGCAATATTTCGAAAATAAATACTATCATAAATTGGTTTTAAAACTTTTTAAATTGCTTAGCATCGAATTAAGTTGTCAACCAAATATTTCGTGGCAAATAAGGATGGAATTGACATTATTTGAGACAGCTACCACCATCATTCAATCGGATTAAAGTACTACTACTTTCTGGACTTTTTTTTTTCCTTTTAGTTTCTTTTCATGTACTTAATTGTCTAAATCAGGACCTAATTTGTAAGGGCTATTTTTTCCCAACATCATGTTCCCAAGTTAATCTCTATATATGATCACTCACCTAATGGATTGGTCCCCAAAATGGTTGAAAATTGGCCCCTAATTCCTTTCCCGTTATCCTTAACGATCACCTATGATGCTATGTCGAGAGAATTTTGAAATAAATTTTACTCTCATTA
Organism: Parsonsia alboflavescens; assembly: GCA_028571225.1. Lineage (NCBI taxonomy): Eukaryota > Viridiplantae > Streptophyta > Magnoliopsida > Gentianales > Apocynaceae > Parsonsia > Parsonsia alboflavescens. The sequence continues at coordinate 12,484,671 of JAOXNR010000013.1, forward strand.
GTAGAACTAGATTCTACTAACTCATACTCATTAGTCTTATTAAAAGTGAATAATCTAGATGTCTTAAAAAAGTAAAAACTCAAAGATTCATGTTCAAGTACTTAAGGCTTTGTTTGTGATGTAGTTAGAATTCTGTCAACTCAATCAGGTCGGACTCTGACTAGATCAGAGTGTGAGTCGTTCGGAAAACTTGTAAGGAATCGAAGGCTCACGGGAGAGGATGTCTTATAATATCCCGCTCCAATGCTAAAGTAAGATAGAGAAAGAAAAAGTACAAATTGCTATAAAATCAAGAAGAGAGAGAAAGAAAAAAGTTACATGTTAATCCTGATTGTCAATCCGTTTATGGATCATTGAGCTATCGATGTTCAATCCTACGTAGGATCAGTTATAGAGTCTTTATTTCATTGTAATTGGTAAATCCGATTGGTTATAGAGTCTTTATTTCATTGTAATTGGTAAATCATTACTCTAATAAATATTGTACTAATAAGTATACACTAAATAGGATTTTTGTATTTATGCACTATAAGAATCTCTAAAAAATAAATAAATAACTTGGAAAAGAAACTTAGTGTATTTATACACTATAAACATTTCTAAAAAATAAATAAATAATGAGGAAAAGAAACTTAATGTATTTATACAGTATAAACATCTCTAAAAAATAAATAAATATCGAGGAAAAGAAACTTAGTGTGTTTTAATTTTATACACTAGTTTGGTTCTTGGGAAATGACTCATTTTCTTTTCCATAATGAAAGTAATAATATTTATTTTGATTTTATTTGGTATGAGTGAGGTTCTTGTTTTTGCTTAGTTATATTGAAAAGTGTAGAATTAAATTTTATATAGATTTACTGTTATACCCTTACATGGATAAAAAGTTGTTAACAAAAAATTTGAGAGAAAAAAAAAGGGGAAGATGAAAAAATTACTCAAATACATGTTAACATCTCCAAATATTGTAAGAAATCAATGTAAAAGGCAGGTGCTACGCTCCTTATTAACTCACTCTCCTTAGTCACAAATTTCTTTTGATCAACTAAACAAAAGTGAGTATAGTTTAATTGATGATCTCACTTATGATTGAAAATTTATACCTTAAAAACAATATTCCTCAAAGGATTTAAACCAAGTTAGTTGGATTTTAAAAAATTAAAATTCTTAGCTTCAAAAGGAATTTCAAATTTGATTATAACCGACTATTTTCTTCCAAAAAATAACATTCATAGGTATCAATGAATAAAAGATAATGTTATATCGACTTATATTTTGAAATATAGAAAAGGAGGAATATTAAAAAAATTGTGACATAGTAGTAGTAAGTTACTAAGATTAAGAATATTTACTCTGTAACGGAAGGGTGAATGTTTGACAGGCTGGAGGTTGGTGAATACGGCCATGAAGAAAATAGCCAATCAATGTAAATCCTCCCATCTCCTGTCTCACGTGGGGTGGCACCCCTTCCACATCCCGTCTCCCTTCCCATTTTTTGCAGAACAAGAAAAAATTGGTTCTGTCATGTGGGAACCCGCTCACAACTCACCTTTCATTCAAACAACCCAAGACACAGCGCCCCCCCCTTCCCCCCACCCCCGACCCAACGCCCATGATGTGATTCATTCACTCATTTATCACAATCACACACATACTCACAAAAAAAAGAAAAAAATGGCCTCAAAATATCCCAAATTCTTGAACTCAAACAAGAAACCATTGTTGCTGTGATCGATTATTGCTGTAACAGTTAGCTCACGATCACGAACATCTTCACGCACCATTCAAAAGAAATTTCAAAAAAAATAAAAAAATAAAGGGGGAAATGATGAATAGCAGTAGTGGGAGGAGCTAAATGTTAAGGCATTTTTGTGAGTCTACTCAAACTATTAATTATAGTCTCGTGGATTTCAGCGTTATTTTTCAAACTTCACCTTCATACCCGCGCTCAAAAGCAGGGATCCGTTGATTATTTTAAAACCATCCATCACTACACCCCCACCTTCTCGTTGCTTGCTTTCCTTCGCTACTGTACAAAATTTTCTTTCTTTTTTGATTTCTCTTTAAATTTTTCCATCCATTGAAAGCCTCTCTTTTTGGACTGAGAAAGCAACATCATATACTATCTATTTCTTTCTTTCTTTCTTTTGAACAATTTCTGCTAAATTCACAAACATCAGCCCCAGTATTCATCATTCCAAACACTTTCCAAGAAATGTATATTTGTAGTATTTCTGAAAAACCCTATATACAAATTTACTTTTGGATCTATTCCATACTTACTACTCTGGATTAATCCCACCACTACTATTACTACGGCCTCTACCACCATCTCCTTTAGCCCAAATCTCGAGGCACAATTTTTACCCTCTGCTGTTATTAGACTATATATGAATTTGTTGTTTCTCTGCATAACTGAATCCTATTACGGGATTCAGCTAATGTTGTTTCTCTGTGAAAAAGTTCGAATCCGAGGCAATTGCTTAAAGGGTTAAAAGGCAAACAGTTGTTTCTTTTGGTGGGTTTTTTAGGGGTTGCTCCGTTTCTTGAATTGAAGGGCTAGTAGTATCTGTAAAGAGGAGAAAAGAGGGTGGTGAAATAGTTTCTTCTTTCTTTTTCGCTTTGGGGTTTATTTTTTTATATAACGCGCTCTCACCAAAAGACTTACTTTAGCATGCGAGAGAGGGTGAAGAAACGGCGGTGAACAGAGGGTTTAAACAATGCAGAGCATGAAGAGGAAGGCAACTGGTAGCAATAGTAATAGTGCTCCACAAGAACCAGTACCCAAGCAGAAAGAGAGGCATATTGTTTCTTGGTCTCAGGAGGTCTGTTACTGTAAAAAAATTAAAAAATGAAAAAAATCTTATTCTTTGACACATTTGATTGTTGCTACCTGTTCTTTTGTTTCTGGGGGGTCTGTTTTTGGGGGTTTTAGTTTGTTGATGGATTGTTCTGGGTTGCAGGAGGATGATATACTAAGGGAACAAATTCGTCTCCATGGAACTGAAAAGTGAGTTCTTTTATCCTTTTCTATTATCTTTATATGGAAAAAAAGGGATTTTTATTATATGTTGATTCATTAAGAATGATCTTTTGCCTTCTAGATTGAGGGGATATGGGCTGCTATTGATAAATTTTGATGGGCTTCTCTTGTGTTCGTGATTACAGTTGGGCGATCATCGCATCCAAATTCAAGGATAAAACCACCAGGCAATGCAGAAGAAGGTTGATTGAAAAAAGAATCTGATGAAGTCTTTCGTTCGATTGCTTACACTATTGACACCTACTTTGTGTGTTTCTATGGAATCTTGTAATGATACGGCAATACTACTGCAGGTGGTTCACGTATTTGAACTCTGATTTCAAGAAAGGTGGATGGTCCCCAGAAGAAGACATGCTCTTATGTGAGGTATTCTGAGTTACCAGTAATTTCTTAACTGAGGTTTCTATTCATATGATTTTACACTATTGTCTTCATGCTCTGTTGATCAATTTCTTTATTTTCAGTAATAATAACATACCCTCTTATTGGTTCCAGTTTAGTATTTATTTGAATTGCAAATTTTCAATCACATGAGGTAGATCTAGGAACATTCTTTCGTTTCTGTTCTGTCCTTTACAAATCTTCTCAGAGGAGCTGCTTATTTAGCTTCAGTCTATCAATTATCTAACTATTGGACTAGCTGATCTAATGATTAAGTATTCATATGCAGGCTCAGAAGATATTTGGCAACAGATGGACTGAAATTGCAAAGGTTGTTTCAGGCAGGTAAAAAGAGAAACGTAATTTTTGAAAATTTCTTCTTCTTTTTTTTGTTAAAAAAATGTTCCTTTTGCGCACTTAAGCAGTTGTATGAGAGTGAGAAATGTATATATGTAACAAGCTTTCGTACAATTTCTCATAAAGAATTTGTACATACAGAACGGATAATGCAGTGAAGAATCGGTTTACTACTCTGTGTAAGAAGAAAGCAAAACATGAAGCCTTGGCAAAAGAGAACAGCAACAGTTCATATATCAATTTGAACAACAAAAGGATCATATTTCCAGCTGGCCTGAATGCAGATGGGATATCAGAGGCTGCAGGATCTCTTAAGAAGATGAGGTAAAACTATTGCAGCGAGATTGACTTTCGAGTTAAACAGGAAGAACATCAAAGGTATATGAAAATGATATCGATTCTTATAATTTAGGAGGACCCACATCCCCAACCTTTCTGAGGATTGCAATCATGAAGAAGAATTACTTGGTGAATGTGGATCTGCTACGCAGTCACTTAGACCTCCATTTGCAGTGCTAGCTCATAACTCCCACAATAACGGAAGCAAGGTGTCAACTCAACAGCATGTCAATGACATCAAGGAGATTTCCGTTGATGGTAAATTGATAGTTTGGCATTATAGGTGCCACTAGATCATTCATCTATACCTGAAAATTAGAGTAAAAAAAGCAATGGATGAGAAAACTGCACTATTAACTTTATTACATTGTTAAAGTATTTGTAAACAGACTATAACTCATTTTCTATAAATCACCAAGCAGCCTCTGATATCAAAATTCAAGGCACCTTCTTGAAGAAGGATGATCCAAAGATACTAGCACTGATGCAACAAGCAGAATTGCTCAGCTCGCTTGCTGCCAAAGTTAATTCAGAAAATACAGATCAGAGTCTTGAAAGCGCATGGAAGGTAAGTTGAAATATCAATATTTTCACGGCAATATTTGTTCCATATCATGTAAAATGAACATGTTAATTGTGTCTCATCATTGGTGATGATATCTAGCTGTGACAAAAGGGAAGAGCTTTGACTAAAACTTTGAATACCACATAATTTCTGTTCCTGGGTAGTGTATTAGGTCACCTTAGAGACTCACTGGAGGGAAAAAAAAAAAATTTAAAAATCTACCTGTCAGAGTTCAATCCTTTAGCTATTCTTTAATGCCATGATTTAGGAGACTGAGAAATCAGAGAGTTATCTGCTTATGTACCTTCCAGCTACCACCATGTACTTATCTCTAATGTGTGCATCAGAAAGCAGACACCTGAGTCTTAGTGTTTCATTCATTACTATACACTTGAAAATACAGTCCATCCTTTTGTGATGTGAAATAGAGCAAGGTAGCCCCTTCTTCTTCTCAGTTTGTGGGTGGTGAAGCAGACAGTGTAAAATACCAACTCTGAATCATCCATATATTGACCAGTCCTCGTACATTTCTTACTCCTCTGAAAAGCATTGCATAGATGCATAAGCAAAGTTGGCATATGTGAGGTCTTCAATTACTTTAATTTGATCTAAATAAATTATCTTCCAGGTACTCCAAGACTTCTTGAACCAAACTAAAGAAACGGATGATGTCAGTTTCAGAATTTCTGACATGGATTTTCAACTTGAGAATATTAAGGACTTGATTGAGGATTTACAGGGCAGTAATGAATGCAGTAGACCGTCTTGGAGGTAATACACAGAGCACACGGGATTTAATTAAGCTTTCTTAATCACCAACATTGTATCTTACTGTTGGTTCTGCAGGCAACCTGACTTGTACGAAGAGTCCTCAGCCAGCTCTGACTATAGTACTGGATCAACTCTGCCTTCCAATGCACAAAATGACAAAGCAGAGCAAATTCAATCTGATTTATGTGGATCATATCAGAGTATTGGCACTGATTTACAGCCAACTCATGAAGGGGATCTCCATGTTCTTGCTGAAGGTGAAAATGAAATATCCTGCAGCCAAACTACTAATCAAGGTACAAAATTTTATGTAGCAAGTCCATTTCATACTATGTCCTTTTTATTCCTATGGACTACTGATTAATCATTTTGTTCATTTTGTCATAACAGCTATCCTACCAGCTTGTGAAGAAATAAATACTGAGTGCCTAGCTGCATGTGGATTTGTTAATGCAGATTATAGTTCTCCCATTCATGAGACTCCACTATTCAGGACCATTGCAGCAACTATTCCCAGTCCAAAATTTTCAGAAAGTGTGAGTAATCTAGGCCTATTATGTTATTTGATAGGATTAGGTTATAGCTGTACTTGCCCTCACGATCCTGATATCAAGCAATCATTGCAAAGCAACAGTCATAGAATTAGTTTTAGACCCTATATATCTGCCAAGCTTGGTGTTGGAAACAAAGATGGATCCATCAGAGCTGCATTGGCAGATGTTCATACTCAAGTAGAAACTAGAAACAGCTAATTGCATATGTACATGGTAATCAAAGACTAGCAGCAACACTGAAATTAATTTAGGAACTTCAAATCTGCCCTATTTTGATTCAATTTTAAAGCTTGAGTGTATATGGAAAATACACTCTATTCAGATGCAAGAAATGCAAGAAGAAACATAAAACAGATCATTTCTGGTTAAACCACACAGGTCTTGCCTTTACATTGTTGCAAAATATAGGAAGGTTAGACAACTTAGACAACTTATATCCACTTCATTGGTTGGGAAGCTACACTTGGAGACTGAAATCTTTTAAATGATCATTTCCTTTGTCATAAAGCTCTATTTTCCTCAAATAGAAAGAAAGAACTGTTTTTAGCTTGAGTTTTATTAATGTTTGACCTAGGAATAACAGAAGAGACTGAATAAATCGAGGATCAAGGTTAAGAATTGGTTCTTTCACTCGCCTTCAACTTCAAGACGTGAGTGGATTTTCCCAAAACCTTTAAGATCTAATACATCAAAATTATCCCACATTTCCCTGGAAGTTATCTTCTTTTCAAGAAAATTATGGTTTCTCTCTTATTAGACAGTAAAACTTACATGACTCTCCTATTAGATGATTCATATCACATAGTTCTAATTTTTCAAAAGATAAGGAGTCCCTCTTGCAAGTTCAGCAACATAATAGATTCCTTCACATGCCTATATTCTTGTTTCTATGCTTCATCTACCTTCAGTGATCCCAGTGCTTTTACTATAGTAGTTGTCTCAAAACCCCCCACCCTGAGTTAAAAAGTGGCTGATCATCATCAGGGTATCAAATAGTTCAAAATTTGCTGAACAAGTTTTGTCTTTCATTGTGCCATAATGTTCTGTCCCATGTATGCTCAAATATAATTTTCCGTTCTATAAAAGTTTTTAGTCGAATATATTTGTTGCCTCTCTTATATGATATTTGTTTCATAAAGATGTTTAAAATGAAAGGTGTGAAATATTTGTGCAATGGATTGCAAGAGGAAAATAAGTTTTTCATTTGTTTTGCAGGAGAGGCACTTCTTACTGAGAGCACTTGGAATGGAGTCCACATCAGTGGATTCAAGCACTAATCCTTCACAACCTCCCGCCTGCAAAAGGGCCCTCCTCCAAAGCCTATGACTAATCTTACTGATCAAACTCAACGATTTTGCGGGAATCAAAACCACCAACCTTGCTTATTTAGAGTTTTCAGCATTTGTAGAGTTTTAACCTTTTTGAGTTCATCTCCTGGAAGCAGTTAGCCAGACCTGTGTTTTTGCAGAAAGGCCCTTGAGGATCTGCTATGTGATCTAGAATGTTATGGCACATTCTAGATCTCTTCATTGTGTTCATTTCTGAGTTTTCCACCTAGTACTCAAGAGTTCCTGTGTGCTTGGCTATGGTGTCTAATTCTTTTGTGTGTTTTAAGGGGCTCAAGTTTTGGTATTTGATGCCCCAGAAGTTTTGGCCATGACAGTGCCAAATTGTACAGAACATACCATATAATTCCTAGTCAGAGTGTAAGTATACACCGGCATCTCGCCTGATTTACCCTATATAGATAAGTTTGAACAGAAGAATGGGAAAAAAAAAAGACAGACAAAAGGAGGATCAACCATTGCATTGGACTCCTGTTTCTGGTTCAAGGTGTGCAGAATATGATAGAAACATTTTGGTTGTTATAGATTTTGCTTTTTTTCTTTTACATGTAATATGATTCATACTTACTGGAGTGGAGATTCGGTATTTCCAGCTTGCAGACATATATTTTCTCCTTGTTCATTTCATCACTTCTGTCTTCTCCAAACACAAATTTCTGAAAAAGGAAAGAAATCAGAAATAAAACTCCATATACCGTGAATGTGGCTCAAGAGTGTTAAGAATTGAGTTTAGGAAGAGAAACAGAATTCTGGAAATGACAGAAGGAAAAGCTGGAAAAGAGTAGAGATAATTTGTTCTTACAAGATTCATGCTTTTTTTCTGGTTTTGACATGAGAAACTTCTTTCCTTCTTCTTCTGTAACCCTCAGTGTGGGGGGAGATCTTGTGGGGAAGAGAAGGTGGGGGGAGGAGGGGGGATCTTGGAAGCCTATTTATCATGGTCAGCAGGTTGTTGGTGGAGGACAAATGTGATGATGATCAAAAGCAAAAGTTACAGGTAAAAAGGGAGGGAAGGCCGTGCAAATTAAAGTTGATCACTCACTGGAAGTCACTCCCTTCAAAATCCACCTTAAACATTTGGAAGAAGACTGGTATTAGCCTTGATTGACCTCTTTCAGTGAGAAGGTTGGAGGGTTAAACCAGTAATTATACCCCTGTTAAAGGAGCATGGCCATGGTCCAGGAAGCTAAAACGCATCCACTATTTGAAATAACTTTGACTAAGTGCAAGGATTGGTGCTGGTCCACCATGTCACCCACCAGATCCTAAAAAGAATAGAAACATCAAGATGTACATGTTTCTTGCAGCCCTACAGGAATATGAAACCAGTAGGATTTTACATCTTTTAATAAGCAAAGCAATGAACTTTGATACTGCACTCTAGCCTTTTGTTGATTTTTCTGGTCGAACACATCTGTGGGAGAAATTTTGGATCATACCAATACTGAACTAACACAACAAAGCCAATCTCACATTCATGGCTTACACTAGAGATGGAAGAAGTTTCATACCAGCATTGAGCTGACACAACAAAACCTATCTCACATTTCTGCTATTCATCCTTTATAACATTTCTATCTACTTACGGATAAAACTCAGTTATAAATTTTCCAGTTCAACAGTACTGTTTGAAAGATTCCCTCATTGTTGTAGGTAGTTTTGCCCTTTCTGCATTGAAATAGAGGAAGACAGTAGAATTCTAGAACTCAAGATAGTATGACGTCATCAATGTTTTCATTAGTATAGCTTGATAAATAATCTGTTTAGGTACATTTTTTTATGATGAAGGGCAAGCCTTTTGGCTACACCAATACTATATGGAAGGGAGGGGGGAAAAAAACTGAAAAAGGGGAATAAAGAAGTGGCTATATCTTAGTTCAAAATTATAACCATTCTTACATGGGCTTCCTTTTCTTCTGCACTCGCTGCAATTTTTTCCACTTGAGGTAAATCTGGTAGGACAATCCAGAGAAAACCATGATGACACTTCCCCATTGTTTTCTTGAAAGGGGATTGCCACTGAGGAGTGAGGAAACAGCTATGCTGACGAATTTGCGGGTAGTTGTAATTGTTGTGTTAGTTAAGGAACCAAATCGACTAATGGTTAGAAATATGAAATTTTGGCCAACTGCACCACAAAGGCAGTAGATGAGAATGTCCCATGCGGCCTCCGGATGCTGCTTGCAGAATTCAAGGGCTTCATATCCACTGGCTTGGGGCCAACCAAACATAAAGATCATATTGTAGATGGTGCCCCATAAATTCATTCCTAGCATGATATCCCAAGCAGTTGTCTTAGGGTACCTGAAGAAAAGAATACTATTAATACCTACACAGTTGAATTTATAGATAATCAATACTTAATACAATACAAGACAATAGTAGAAGGTCGACATAGACAACCCGGCTATAATAAACTATGCTAAGCTATATGCACAAAGTAAAATGGTTGAGGCACAAGCACCGAGACAGGATAAGGAAAGAAAGAGATTTGCAGGGCTATCATTATTGGTCCACTCTCCCAGACCTTACAGATAATGCATTGACTCAAGCTAAAAACAACATGAGAAGTTCAATTAATTTCCACCAACTCCTCCACCACCGAGCAACATTGGGAAAATCGAACTATTTGCTACTTACTCCCTCCATCCCTATTTCTAAATCACTTCAACTCACTTCCTTATCATTAATAGCTAATTATAAATTACTGTTGTGAGATTATTAGATATTTTACTCATTTTTTACTATATTATCCATGTCTCCCTCTTTTCCTAATCACTATTGTTAATTTGACGAGAATTATAAATAGGAACACTTTAGAAAAATATTAATTTAATTTTGACAAAATAGATCCATTGACATATAAATAATAATGGAGGGAGTATATTAAAAAAAAAAAATTGAAATAGAATTTGTTTTAAATTTTTGGCAAACAAGAATATACTTCATATTAGACTACCTTGCTGTAATAGAATCTTGAGTGGCATTGGTGAATCCATCAAAAGCAAGGTTCAAAAAGCAAAGCCCATAACCAAGTGGAGCATTTGGATGGGCCAGCTTACTTGTGATTTTTGAGCTAGTCTGAAACCAAAGAAGGCCGTTAAATAAACCAAACTACGAGAAAAAGGAAATGAAAGACAGAGATAGAAGGCACCCCTTTGACACAAACAATCACACGGGTAACATTACATTTCTGATCCAATGCCCCAAGGACCTCACCTTTGTAAGAGCAAACATCGATACTCCACCAGCAACAAGCAATGTACAGATGTATTCTGGTAAAGTATATCTAATTCCATAAACGAGTGTACCCATCAGCATCACTGCACAAAGACAACATAAGATGTGCTAAGGAAAGCACCAGCTGTTAATGAATTCTCAACTGTAGTGAATGTTCACAACAGTTTCAATCCCTTTTTTGACTTGTGTCATATTCATTTCTGTAGATCACATATGAGGGCGTATTTGATGTCTATGACTCACCTGGAATCATTTTGGAGGATTTAGCCAGGACCTGAAAAAAGCAAGAGAAGCAATTTGCATAATGAATATCAACTGTCAATATAAAAGAAATTTTAATTGGGAGTGCTCAGAAGTATTTTCTATTCAAACTATTGGAGGAAAGTGATATCATATGCAACTGTGGTTTACATACCCTGACATTCCTGTTCCAAAATAATATGCAACAAAATGGAGAAAAAACACAATTCTACAGCCCCATCAAAATATGTAGAAGTTAAAAGAAAGCGTTACTGAAAGGAAGAAAAGGCATGGAAAAGTTTGTGCATTGTGAGGAAAAGGGATCTTGGATTCACATTAGCATTCAGCAATAACTTGAAAATCATAATGTAGTTAAACTAATCCAATGAGGATATCATGTATAACGGTATAGTAAAACAATTATTCATCTTCAATCGACTGTAGGAAAGCATGGAAATCACCTGTGCAGGGTAGCTGATATACTTCAGCGATTCAATTCCCATAGCTGGACCGATGGTATTTGTTATTCCAGCACTCCAAAAACTCCACCAAGGAGCACCAGCAGTCTTACTGTTGGACCAAAGCTTTATCACTGCAAAAACAACAATCTAAAGCTGATTACTTTGCTGCTCAACAAAGCAAGTATTCTTCAATTTTATAACCACATTATATCAAATGGTAAATCAAACCCAGTGAAATAAACTTACTTATGAAAGACCATATCAAACAAACAACATTTTGAGCGAGGTTCAGGAAGGCTAAGTGCTCAAACCTCTTCCTATCTGGTCCAAAACGCTTGGTTGACCTGAGAAAACAAAGAAATAAAATTCTCATACAACTCTAAAAAGTCTATAATAACCATTCAGGTCTCATCATTTTAACCATTAACTTATAAAACAATGCACTGAAAAACCATAAACAGGCGAGAGCTACAAATGTACGTTTTCCTTTGCCCCATTTGTAATGGGATTGAACACAAATACGATATGTTGACAAATCCTGCTTAAGGCTCAAGATAGCATTTCCATACCCAAAGATAATATCTTTCTGCAAATAAATTCTCATGCTTTAGCATCAATATCATTCCTCATAAAGATCCAAATAGTTCTAAAGGAATATTTCCAACAAGATTCCCACATAAAAATAGCTGAGAGACGATCAGGACTCGACATTGCGTTCTCATCCCACATAAGCATTCTATTAGGAATTTCTACCTAAATTCAAGAACCCAATCAAAGAAATTTCATAAATAAAGTTAATGTTAGCTAGAAAATCAATGCTTGAAAAAGGGGAAAAGAAAAATTAATGCTTACACAGTCTCTTGGAGGACGCCTTGGTAAATATAAGCGGCCCAAATGCCGGCTACGCAGAAGGCCAGAAGAAATATGCGGCGGAGTCCAGCGCCGTGAGCCTCCATGTCAGACTTCCTCTAAATTCGCCGGTACCTAGGAGATCCGGCGTGACAGGTGTACTATTCCGGCGTTTACTATTAATATTAATAGAACACAAGAAAAAGCATCTGATTTTTCAATAACTGTAAATGGAGCGAAATGGAGATTTGTAGAAGCGGAAACAAGCGGGGTGGGAAGTTACGTTGAATGACCAGATGGCGATCCCCGATTGGCTACTCAAAGAAGGTGAAGGGATTTTATTGGCTGAGTAGACGCGAACATTGCCTTTTCCAACGGGTTCATTCCGCATCGGAGCGGGAACCCACTTTGGTCGTTGATCCCGGACCCCAATCTCTACGTAATTATTTATTTAATTTTTAATATTGATGGTATTTTAAAAACCAATATAGTAACAGTCTTAAAACTAATAATTATTATATTAAAATTAAAATTTTGAAATAAAAAAATTATATACTCCTTTCTTTTATCACTAAATATAAGTGACTAGATCATCATTTTATAAAAAATTAAGAAGACTTGTTTTCTCTTTATGTATCCTCTAATTATCTTTTAAAATAATATGAACATCATTTCACTATATATCATTAAAAGGATAACATAAAAAAAATATCATCAAATAACTAATTAATTAACCATAATAATTAATAATTAATGATAATAAAAGTTGGTTAAAATTTTTATATGTAGTGACGAAAGGAGTAGTTTTACTCTTTATGTCCTTAAAGGAGTAGAATGAACCTTATTAATATTGGAGTATCACTCTTCTGACAAATAATAAGTTTATGTCCAAACAGATACCAATTTATACATGTGCTTAAGTGAGTAAAATTTCCTTTTTGACTAGTCTAATTAAAAATCATCTTTATTTACTGTTATTTTAAAATAAACAAAAAAAAAACAAATAATAGATAAAAAAAGACTTTAGATTGTAGGATTCTCCAAATATATAAGATGACATTTGAATAATTATGTCCAGAGATTATATCAATAGGTCTCTTTTTTTTTTTTTTTTTTTTTTAGAATGATATATCACTTTATTATAAGATAAAATAAAATTACGAGCACTTAAAGATAAGGATATACTTAGAAGGTGTGACATATAATGTATGGTTGTAATTTCAACCAATCCATTAGAATTTCCTTCCATTTATATTTTGGATATTCAAAATTTATGATCGACCTAATGAATGCAAGTTGTTTCTAACACGTAAACTTTTACTCTACACCTTTTTTTTTAAAAAAAAAAATTTTCAATTTCATATTTATTTTTATTTTATTTTCTTCCATTTTAGTTCTTCATATTTTTCTTCACAATCAAATTTCATTTTATTTTCTTAATTCCAGATTTTCTTTTATTCCTCCTTCCCCTCAATTTCAAATTTATTATTTTTTTCCTCAATTTTACCTTCTTATTTTATTTCTCTTTTCCCTCCATCACTTTCGGCTGTTATTTTATCCAGGTCAAATTTATGCAAATAACGTAAATTATAATATTTGATCAAATTACTGGTGTCATATGATTTAACGAAATTAATAATGAAAAATGTAGATAGTTAATGAACAAAATCTTGCAACTTAAAATGATACAAATATATTTAATGAGTCATTAGTATGGAACAGAGGACGTTCATAAGAAAATTCGTATCTACAGATAAGATATAAGAATAATCGTGATAAAATATATTTATTGAATTTAAAGTAGTGAGGTACAAAGTCTCCACTAAAAATCATTCGATTCTTCTATTTGAAGTGAGAAGATATTGAGGCGAGGACATTAGGCTTGATCTTAGATCGAACGATTTTTTCTCAAGAACATTTGATTGATTTGTTGCTGAAACTTTAATTCCCTCTTTAGAAAGACCGTTGAAGAACACTTCGGATATTTGACGATAACCATTGGAGAAGATTAGGGAGCTCCAATACGCAAGACTTGGATGACCACCCTTTGTTGATGGTTTCTTTGGAGTGAGAACACATAAAGAGAGGGCATAAGGCTTGATCTCAAATCAAATGATTTTTCCTCCCAAACACTTAATTGATATTTGTCCAAGGCTTGCACTTCCTCCTTTGATAAAGAATGTCAAAAAACACTTCGAAGATTTGATAAAGACCTTTGGAGAGGCTTGAGAGCTCCAATTGGTTGGATTTGAATGACCTTTTCTTGGCACTGATTTATTTGGAGTGAGAACATGTCGAACAAAAGCATAAGGCTTGATCTTGAATCAAATGAGTTTTTTCTCCCAAACACTTTATTGATGCTTTATTGAAAGTCAACTTCCTCCTTTTGATGAAAAATGTTGCGAATACTTGAGAATGACTTTTGGAGATATTTGAGAACTCTCTAACCAATGTTTTAATAACCTTCTTTTTTGGTGGTAATTTATGAATCTCTCCAAAGGTGTAGGAGGAGTACTCTTGTATATGGTAGTTGAATTAATCAATTTGATTCTCCAATCAATTAACCAATTCTTGTCAATCAAGAAATCAAATATATGGGAAGGATATTTGTAGAGGATTTTGGGAGGATATTTACCAATCGCCTTTAAAGGAAGGGATCTTTTTTTATTCCATATAATTTATTATGACATATTAGACCATTTTTAATTGTCTATAGAAGGGGAAAAAAGAAGGATGTATTTTTTATATTTAAAATAAATTATGTGTAATATTAATAAATTTCCATTATAATTTAATTTTGAGAAAATTTTAACTTATTTTATGATAATTTATTCGACAAATTGTCTATTTTTGAATAAATGATTGTTGTATTTATATATATGGAAATGTTATTATGGGCATCAAAGTTCAAATTATATTATACTCATGTTAAGTCTCTAACGGTCAACTAACAGTCAATTATTTTAAAAAAAGAAAAGAAAAAAGAAATTCTTTTAAAAAAATTTATTTTTTAAAATAAATTTCATAAACTAAACCTTAGAGGTACTCGATCAAATTTATTTTAATTTTTATAAAGGATAGTTGATCATTAAAAACTTAAAATTAGCACAATATAATTTGAGCTCCGGTGATCATTGTAACATTTTCTTGTATATATATATAAAATATATATATATATATATAAATCATTTAAATTGATCAAATATAAAAGGAGTTTCATTTAATACTATAATTAGTTTCTCCTTGTCCCTGCTTATTATTGAATGAGTTTAGTTATAATTTACTGGAGAAACTTAGGAAGTGCAGTATAAGCGTAAAATAAAACTAGCTGCGACTACACAAATCTTGAAGGGACAAATTGTGCCGATATGTGGGTTGTGAAAATTAATTGAGTGAATCCTCCTATTCCTATATGATGATAACGATGATCCTTTTAGATCTTTGCACTTCATGTTATCCCACATCGTTTGGGAAGCAGAAGATACATGACGTTACTCTTATAAAATGGAGAGGCCTGGCATGAAATTAAGCATACCTTTCTCGGCCTTTTGGCTAAGATCAAGTGTAGTATCTGTTCTTATCAGTTTAATATCTGATACGCAAATCATTGATTTGCATGATATTAACTTAATTTTTTTAGGGAGAGAGTCTATTGGGTAGCTTGCTACTTGGATTCTCATGAGTCGCTTTGGCATTGCATCATGGCCTTGGCCAGGCTCATCCCACCAATATTCCCTCAAATGTTTTGTTATTCAGGAACAAGAAATGCAACTAACCACAAAGAACCAATGAGGGTTTCGAAGAATTGATGGGGAGCAGCAGAAACAATATTCACTTAAGCAAAAGTGTGTCTTGCTATATGATATGCCCTAATAATCCGATTCAAAGATATGGGAGTGGTTTAAGGCTTCTGATAATCACTTGAAAAACAAAAAAATGTTCTGAGAAGAAGGGGTATAATGCCAACTGTGCTCAATGATTTCAGTCTAATGTAAAACTGCATCAATTTGCCATCTTCCTATTGATACATAGCACATAAGAATTCATCCTGCAATTCTTTCATATTTTGTACGTTTCTTGCCTATATATAAAGATTGGATCTGGCCTCCTCTAAGGGAAAGGGAGGGGCCTAAGAATTTACAATCAAGGTTTCAGAATTCGATCCCTGATGAGCCTTTTCTTATATGGGAATTCCGAAACCCTCTATGGTTTCTAGTTATATATTCCTTTCTCATCAAGACACTTGTCTAGACTGTTGAGTAGCTATTTTTCTTTCATTTGTCTGAAGAACTTTATATATAGATATTGGTCAAGATTAATGTTGTTAATAAATCTAATGAAGAAGTAAAAAGAAAAGCAGAAAAGTTGCAACTGGAAGTCACTACAACAGACCCAATCATATCCTCCTATACATTTGATGGTCCGTTTTTAGGATTTTGAGGTTGATTATCCCATATCTTTTTGCTAAGAAAAGATGCCATGACATTGCCCTAATAAAAAGATGAGGCCTAGCACCTATGAAAATCATACCTTTCTCGGCCTTTTGGCTAAGATCAAGTGTAGTATCTGTTCTTATCAGTTTAATATCTGATACGTAAATCATTGATTTGCATGATATTAACTTAATTTTTTTTGGGGAAAGAGTCCATCATGACAGCTTGCTGTTGGGGCTCTTGAGTGTCGCCTTGGCTTTGCACTATTGCTTTGGCTAGGCACGTCCCACCAATTCAATCCAAAATATCTTATACGCAAATTATTGCTGTCAGGGCTCCTGAGTGTCGCCTAGGCTCTGCACTACTGCTTTGGCCAGGCACATCCCACCAGTTATGTATCTATTCTTTTTAATCTGTCTTACTTAAGAAGCAAGGGGTTCTTGTAAGTCTTGCCTTGAGAGCAAAGGGTAGGTTTTATCTTTTATTGGCAAATTGTAGAAGAACCAGATCATAATCACAGAGAAACAAACCTGCAGATTTTTGTTTGTTTTTCAAAGAACCTTCATGTTTAATTTGTGGTATCGATCTCCTCATGCATCAATTCAATCCCTTTCCCTCCTATAAATGTACTTCATACCTCCGCGACAATGTCACTGTAACAAAATAGACATATTCTTTATTTGAATTATACTTATAACATATCTACATTTAAGAATTACAAAATATCTCAGATTTGACCGTCAAAGTCTTTCTCCGGCCAATTCTTGTTATTGGAAGACTAGGGATGGCAAAATGATCTGGCCCGATGGATACCTGGCTTGACTTGATCTGTTTGGGGCGGGTTTTACCTGACCCGTTTAAGGATGGGGCAGGTATGGGTTTTATAGAGGAGACCC
>JAOXNR010000013.1:12502245-12529316 GCA_028571225.1 Parsonsia alboflavescens
AAATAAATGGTAGCCAGAGCAAATAGAAATAATATTTCAGTTCAATCGATAGTTTAGTAACATGTGAGGTCAATCTAGTCTTTTAGAATTTTTTTTTTCGGGGTTCGTTGAGGGATGGGTTGCGGGGTGTCGGGGTCTGTAGAAGGTCAGGTGCTTTTAAAATATTTTAATTTTGGAATCGGCCAACTTTACATGACATGAAATGCATGTCCATTAATCTTCTCAAACAAGTCAACAAAGGAACAATGAATCTGGTACTAGAAAACGTTAACCCCTCTCTCTTTATTTATTATTTTGATAATTAATTTTTAGTCATGCCTTCATGAATAATTTTACAATTTATTTATATTTTACTTAACCTTTTAAAGGTCAAAAGATATTTGTTTATTTATTTTTATATTAATTCAAAAGTGGACAGATGATTTTAGGTGGAATGGGCATTATATTTACTAGCTAGTTGTATAGTCTGTTATCGATTAACAATATGGGAGAAAGTCACTAATGTCCCTTTCCATTTTTTCTTCTTTTTTATCCCTACTCCTCACTCTCCCTAACTTTAATCGGAAATTATTAATAGTTCTCCACTTATTCAAGTGATCATGAAACTATTTGACACCACTGAACTAATAAGATTTATCTATTAATATCTTTTTATATTAGTTAAAGTTAATTTCTCCTTATTAATATGTGGGCAATACTATAAAGTGTACTAATATATTCTTTATAGAGTGCATAGCAAAAATGCTATAGAATGCATTATTGCACTATTAAATTTCTAATGGTTAAAGGATTCAATTTTCATGCACCTCAACATTTTACTTATCTAGAAGGATGTTGATGAGATTCAAATTCGAGACCTATGGTTGCACGCTCGCTATTCTACCTAATGAGATATCTTTGAAGAGACTTCTAACGATCAAAATTAACAATTAACTATTTTTTATTTAAAAATAATAATAAATTTGATCCAATAGTCTCAGAGTTTAGTTTATCCTTTTAGGATATAATATATAAAATATATTTACAAAAAATAATTTATTTTGTTGAAGATTTTATTTTTAAATATTGACCGTTAGAAACTTAATTATGCACTCTATAGCATTACTAGAACATTCTTATGTCTTGAAGTAATTTTAAGGCAAAATAGTCAATTTAGTCCCATAACTTTTTTGTTTTGATCATGTAAGTCCATATCTTTTTTTTTATAATCTTTTAAGATCCCATAACTTTTTACTGGTGACCAACTAGGTCCTATAACTTTTTATCGGTGACCAATTAGGTCAAAAAATGATATAAAGTTACGAGACATTAAAATATATAAGAAAAAAAAAATATGGACCTACATGGTTAAAAATAAAAAAGTTATAGGATCTTAAAAGATAAAACAAAAAAAAGATATGGACCAACGTGACCAAAACAAAAAAGTTATGAGTTTTTAAATATGGATTTACATGGTTAAAACAAAAAAGTTATGGGACCTTAAAAGATAAAAAAAAAGGAAAAAAAAGATATGGACCTACGTGATCAAAACAAAAAAGTTATGAGATCTTAAAAGATAAAAAAAAGATATAGATCTATATGATCAAAATAAAAAAATATGAGACTAAATTGATCATTTTACCTAATTTTAACTCATAAAGACCAACTTATATTACTCTCTCTCTCTATATATTTATAACTTCTCATCCCACCAAACTTTTGGGATTAAGAAAATATTTAATTTTAGGAAAGAGATAACTTAGAGAAAATATTAGAAATGTTTGATGAAATATTCTTAAAAATTAGCAATAATTAAGAAGAGAAGGATAAAAAAAGGACTAACAACTTACAAAAAAGATAGAGGAATATAATACAGACGTACGCTTATCAATTTTTATAGATAAAATTATATTTTTTAAATTAATTTCTTCAACCTTAAAAAACCTTGTACTCGAAAAAAACAATAATAATACATGATGCCTTTTCGATTCGAGTATTATTTCCTTTTTCTATTTTTAATTAAAATCTTATTGTAAATTAAAATTATTATATTAAAAATTATATTATGTCAAACATTTTTCTTAAAATTTATCTAGATCAAAATAGCTTATTCAATTTAAGGGAAATGGCAAATAGATAAGATTGTTTATAATAATAATAAATATTTTTTTCATGACAAGAGAAAACATTTTGAAAGAGCTGGGCCAGAATTGTTTTATTATTATTTCCTCCATTACTAAATATAAATTACTGACCATTGTTTTACAAAAAATTATAGTGACTTTTTTTAAACTAAAATGTCATTGAATCACCTTTTTAAAATTTTGAACATCATTTCATGACTATAACATTAGAGGGGTAATATAGAAAAAATACCTTAAAAGTTAATTAACTAACAATAATAATTTATAATTAAAGACAATAAAAATTAGTTAACATGATTTATATTTAGTAACGGAGGATTTTTTTTTTTTTCTAACTCAAGATATTTTAAGCATATTGATGATTGTGTGCATTTAATGAGAAATAAAATAAGAGGGCCAGGAATTATTTATATATGAAAAAGACACACAACACAACACAATAAAACAAGAAAATTAAATCATATAAATATATAAATATTTATATATAAGAAAATGCTATAAAGTACACATATGCACTTCATATAAAGTGTACGGATAAGTCTCTAATGATTAGAATTAATAATCAACCTTTGATTTTATTTTTAGAAAATAAAATCTTCAATAAAAAAAATAACTTTTGTGAATATATTTTATGTATTATATTCTAAAATGATACACTAAATTCTAGGGATATTGGATCAATTTTTTAAATAAAAAAATTTAACCATTAACTTCAACGGTTAAAAACTTAACAACGCATTCCATATTGAGTGCATTAGTACACCCTGTATGGAATGCATTGTTAAGTCTCTGAAAATATCTGATTTTATTTTTTTTAAAAAAAAGCAAAAAAAGCTTTGATAAAAAAATTATTTTTTATAAATATATTTTATATATTATATCATAAAAGAATATACTAAATCCTACGGGTTTTAGATCAAATTTATTATTATTTTTAAATAAAAAATATTTAAGCGTTAACTTTGACGGATAGAAACTTAATAGTGCATTATATATAAAAAATATTATAGAATGCACTAATAAGTTTATATCAATCAAAACTAACGGTTAACTTTTTTTTTTATTTAAAAAAAATTATAAATTTGATCTAATATTCCTAGAGTTTAGTTTATCCTTTTAGGGTATAATATATAAAATATATTTTCAAAAAATAAATTTTTTATTAAAGATTTTAAATGTTGACCATTAATTTTGATGGTTAAAGATTTAACTGTACACGCTATAACATTACTTTCTCCCTCTTTATATATATATATATATATATGGAAACGTCAGATGCAAAATACAATTTGGAAAAGGAAAAGTATAATTCGGTTAATTTTGTCTCACTGTAAATCTTATTATTATTATTATTATTATTATTTTAGCCAAAAGTTGACAATGAAAGGTAATTTTTGTAAATGCTAATTAGAGAACAATAATAATCAAACTTAAATTAGATGTCTCTACTTGGACTATTCTAAATGTGGCTTTTATCACGTGAAATGAAAAATGATTTCTCCCTTTTTTTTTTTTAAAATTATTTAATATGAATAACATTTTATGTCTAACTTAATATAAAGATTTTGAAGGTTTCGATTTCCTATTACACATTTGGATGTTATTAATTATTACATTAATAAAAATCTTATTTATAATATTTAATTATTACATTTTAATATATTTATATATTAAAATTTAAATAGATAAATTAAATTTTAAGGACACTTAATCTTTTATGAGCATTTGTTAAATTTCTATTGATATAATAAAAATGTATAAGAAGTTCTCGAGCCGACTTGAAATAACATTTTTTTTTTTATAGTATTTTAATTTACTATGTTTTATAGTTTATTTATTTATTAGTGTAAAAGGGCAATATAGGGAACCAAAAAACAAGTCAAGAACTCTGGAGAAAAAATAGAAATATAAAAATTACAAGTGACGCACACGTCATGCAAAATATATGAACGCGCACTTGTCGTTTTCTGGATAAGACCCCAACCGGTGAACTTTGTAAGAAGCACCGCAAAAAGAAAAGGAAAGGAAGGCAGCCTGCCATTTCCTTCTCTGTTTCTCGTCAATTGTCATTCGTGAGAAGGCCGTTTTCCAGTTTAATTTTGCATCTTCCCCCACTTATCTTTTCTATTAATTCAAGGACCAATAATATATACTGCTGAAGTAGTGATCAATTTATTTTATTATTCAATTTCTTGAACAACCATTTCTGTTTCATCAAAACCCACCCACCAAACTTTCAAGAAACCTCATCTGAACTCTTGAAGCTGTTCATTTATCACTTACCTAAACCTGCTGGGAGTATTTAATTTGGGAGGATATCCAGAATTTAATATAAGGGTAGTGTTGTGAAAGCTTTGTTTCGGTGTTTTGCGGACTTTTGGATTGTCTTCCGATGGGGAACTGCTTAGATTCCTCTGCAAAAGTTGATGCGACGCTAAGCTCGGGTACTTCCCTCTTCTCTTCTATTTCTTCTAATCTTCATTCTTATCATGTCAGAGTTTCTCAAGGTGCAAATTTTACTTTGTCTTTGTTTCTTGGAATTTGATTTTCTGTGTAGAGTTTGACTTGATTTCTTTTTGTCGGCATAAAGTTAACCCCTTTTGTTCCCCAAGCAAGTTCTGAGATTTTTTTTTTTTTTTTGGTGGGTTTTGGGTATGATTTTTGAGTGCATGTTGTTTTTAACTTTTTATGTTTCTTCTTGTGCTCTTCTCATGTCTATGATTCAATCGTTCTATTTGGGCCGGTTAGTGCCTGGTCCGTACCGGTGCCATCGACGGGGTCGGGGCGTGCGGCCCGGGCTGACCTGCCACCACTAATTTGGATATAATTTGCTGTTATCAGAAGCTGTTCTGTTCTCTTTTTTCGCCAATTTGAGCTAAATCAGTTATGCCTGGTTTTCTAATGAAGACTCCTATGTTTCCTCCTTTTCCGGTACTATAAATCTTTACTTGAACTAGATATTTTAAAATGATAATTTTCGGTTAACTAGATGTCGGTTCAAAATTGCCAAACAGACTTGGTCCTAGAACATGGTCACAAATTTGTGCATCTTTTAATGTGGGAGTTTCAATGTTATCTATCTATCATCATCATCCACGCATAACCCTGGTCTATCAGGGGACTTTTAATTCATTTTGAGGAGACAATTCACAATTGTTCAGGATAAGAGAATACACTATGTGGCAGATGAGACATATTAAAATTTTATTTTCTAGTAAAAGAGTTTGAAAATCTTATCTATGGAAACTTGGTTACTTGTTCCTAGAATGGTTTTAGTGTCTTAAGAAAATTGAGAGTAACTTTTTTTTTGTACAATTATAAATTTCACAGTCTTTTTTTCTGTAGTATATTTTTTTCCCTTTAATTTGGAATTTGGAAGCTTGGTGGTTTATGTGATTGAACTTCAAATTCTTGGTTTTCTAGACTTTTATTCTGTTCTGAAGGAGTCATTGAGGGAATTTTTTTTTTATTAATGATAGATTATGTGTGAGGAACTTAGTGTACCATAGTAGTATGGACTTGCTGGAAATGTGTAGTTTAGAAAATACAAGGTTTGAAATGACTGTTAAGTAACGTCAGTTTCTTGCTGCCAGCTTCAGATGCCTTAAGAAATCCAAGCAAGGCCAGCAATTCTTCAGTTCCTTCCAGCCTGACAATTCCATCTTATAGTGGAAAATTCAGTGTTGATAGCTTTCCTACTCCAAGGTCCGAGACTGAGATACTGTCATCCCCTCATGTGAAGCCCTTTTCTTTCAATGAGCTGAAAAACGCAACAAGAAATTTCCGACCTGACAGTCTTCTTGGTGAAGGGGGTTTTGGTTATGTTTTCAAAGGATGGATTGATGAACAGAATCTTACTGCTACAAAGCCAGGCTCTGGACTGGTTATTGCGGTTAAGAAGCTGAAGCCTGAAGGCTTTCAAGGCCACAAGGAGTGGTTGGTACGTTTTCTCCCTATTTCCATTATCATTTTATCTATGCCACGAGTTCATATCATGTTTATTCACATGTAAAAATTTTATTTACAGACAGAAGTGAATTATCTTGGGCAGCTTCACCATCAAAATCTTGTCAAACTGATTGGGTACTGTTCAGAAGGTGACAACCGACTTTTAGTTTATGAGTTCATGCCAAAAGGAAGCTTGGAGAATCATTTATTCAGAAGTATGTCTCAGTATCAAATTAAAAATTTCTCGTGTGACCGCTCTATTTGATTTCTCTGTCATCCTCACTCCATCATCCAAGGGCATCAAGCTTAACAATTTTGTTGTTGGGGGTTATTGCATTTATGTTGAAATTTCTTGGCAATACACCCTCCATCTGCCACATAACTCATCTGTAAAAAAAATGTTGTAGAATCTTTTCATAAGATTAGCATTTTTCCTTACTCGGCTTATTAAAGGTTTTTAGTTATGTGAATATGGATCTTGGTTGCCTTCTGCAGTCTCCCGGCCAAGTTTGTCTTGTGCAGGTTCTGCACATGTCTCCTTCCAAATACTGAAACTTTTGCATTTTCCAGTTCACTAGTTAGCCTTCATGCACAAACCTTGTAAAAGACCGTGACAGGGTACTTTGTTCACCTTCTGACTGTATACTGGTCTGATGCCATAAGTTATGACTTACATTATTTCAACCTTCCCTAGACAAACTTGATTTGACTAATTGGATAGGTGGTTTGACAAATTGGAAAATTTTACTAGTTCTAGAACAGTAAAATATGATATAATAGGATGTTAAATCCCATTGTTTCATTTCACAGAAGGAGCACAGCCTCTCCCTTGGGCAACAAGAATTAAAGTGGCAATTGGTGCTGCTAGAGGGCTCTCTTTCCTGCATGATGCTGATGTAATATATAGAGACTTTAAGGCTTCTAACATTCTTTTGGACGCGGTATGTGATGTGAATCTTGATTTTATTTCCAGTTTTGGTCTTGTTCTGCGACTAGTGTAACTAACTGGTTTCTGAAATGCAGGAATTCAATGCAAAACTGTCGGACTTTGGTTTGGCCAAGGCTGGTCCAACTGGTGATCGCACCCATGTATCCACCCAAGTTATGGGCACACAGGGCTATGCTGCACCTGAATATGTAGCCACAGGTCTGATTACTTTCTCATCCATACTGCTTGCTCTGATCATTTATAAAGTGGGAAATGATCAAAATCTTACCTGCTGTCAAACCTTGTTAATAAACAGGTCGGCTTACAGCAAAGAGTGATGTTTACAGCTTTGGAGTTGTTTTACTGGAACTATTATCCGGGCGTCGTGCTCTTGATAAAACAAAGGTTGGTGTAGAGCAGAATCTTGTGGACTGGGCAAAACCATATTTAGGTGATAAGAGGAAATTGTTCCGGGTAATGGATACTAAATTGGAGGGCCAGTACCCTCAGAAAGGAGCATTCACAGCTGCTACCCTTGCTATGCAGTGCCTAAGCCCTGATCCTAAACTCAGGCCAAGAATGGCTGATGTGTTAGCTGCACTAGAAGATCTCCCAGCCCCCAAAAATCAGCGACACCCTCTCCCTGAACCTCGAGCTGCTCCTGAACCTGCTCGTAATTCACTGAAACATCACCGTTCACCCTTGAACATGACACCATCTGCATCCCCATTGCCTATGCATTTGAAGGCCCCCCGCGTCAAATGATGCAGGCTATTTATTTCGTCTCTTAGATCATCAATCTTTCTCTGATGTACATTCCTCCTGTTTTTCTCTGCTCCACAGTTCCAGAATTTTGCTTCCAAAATTTTGTTCTGGATATGTATTGCTTGCTGCTTTGAGTCATGTCTCTTGACCAGATTAGATTCTTAATTTGGGCTTTTAGCTCCGCATCCATCCTTGCAGCATCTAAATTACTAGCTTAGGCTATCTTAATCTCTTCTCTTTATTGATGAAATTCATTTACCGTAGTGTGTACCATGTACTACTCATCCTTTACCTACATTACATCAAATAGAAATTCAGCTTCACTATTGTAAATATATGAACCTTTTCTCATTTTATTGAGCATATGAGACTCCCTCTTACAAGTAGTCATTTTTATAACTTCAAATTCCAGATACTACAAGTGTTGACACTTACTGGCACACTTCACTTGCTAACATCCTGTAGCTCTAGCAAAGAGACTGCACTCAATTTTGTTCTCAAAAACATGGTCTACTGAACACTAGTCTTGAATGAAGAATCACAAATATGACTCTCCTAAACTAACAGCCTGTGATCAATGTACTAGCTCATGTCTGAAAACAGCAGAAGAAGAACTTCCCAAGACAGCAAACCTTAATTACCATACAATTCTTGTAGAGAAATCAATATATACAAATATTCAAGAAACCACCAGGTCCTGCCAAATCTTACATCATCTTATAATTGCCTAACAACCCTTTGATTAGAGTAACAACCTGATGACAGCAGCTGCAACATGAGAGATATCCTGAACTGATTTATTCACTTTAGTCATGGGTGACTTGGACGGTTTGAAATTTTCTTCACATACTTGAGCTTCAATGGCAGCATCATTCATGCCATCTTCAGCAAATTTCTGATCCCCTTTGGTTAAGGCCTCAACCGCTACCCCGACATCGTATTTCTGAACTACTTCGTACCTTTCTCTGCAGTCACCAAAGGCCATCTCGTGGTGAGGATACAATTTCTCAAGCCTGGAAATGCTCTGCAGAGCAGAGGACACTCTGGCCTTAACTGCATCAACCATAATCAAGCTCAGGCCGGTAACATCGGCTCTACGGCTTCTGGGATTGGATTGCAGAGTAGAAACACACAGTTGGTAGTTGGGAGTGTCTTTACAGACACTTGAAATGAGATCACAAGAGCAAAATGGTACAGAAATGGTAGCTAGAATGACTGAAATACTGAAAGAAATGAAGAGAAACCTCATGATTGGAACTTTTAAAAAGGAAGGTATGGGAGGAGGAGGAGAAGAAGAAGCAGAAGAAGGTGTTGTGCCTTATAGAGTAAAATTATTGTGATGGATCTATTATATACAGGGAGAGAGAGAGATCAGAAAAGAAGAAGTTTGAGGAAAGAGGTGAACAGGAAATGGAGACAACTTACGTAGGAGCAGTAACCAATAAGTATCAATGAAAACTAGCACCACTCTATAGGTTGTCTTCTTGTGATTTATTTTTAGTTAGTTTGGCATACAGATTTTTTTTTTCTCTTTTTCCTGATGTACTGAATTCTCAAATTAAATACTTTTTTTTTTGACAAAATATATTATTATATTAAAAAATAAAAATTTGTAAGGTCCGAATGAAACATCACAGGATATTTGTTTTTATTTTGGAAAAAAAATTATCACAAAATACTTGTTCATTTTAAATTTCAATATAATATTTAATGCCTCCTCCCCCACCTCATTTTATCTTGCATTGTATCCCAACAATTAAGGTTATTTTAATCAAATTCCTCAAAAATTATTATCTAATTCTCTTTGCATTTGTAATTATAAGTCGTAAGTAACTATTTTATTAATAGTAAGATAAAGTTTTTTTAAATTTTTTTTCTCTCAAAATATTCCTATCAGAGAAAAATATTAAAACTGAAAAGAGAAAAAAAAATCTATAATATGAAGAGAAAGAGTAGAGTTAATATTTTTTAAAAAATGAGAGTAAAATATTAATTAAACTATCAACGACAAATAATAAATAAGAAATTTAAAAAAAAAATAGTCAAATGATCTATAATTAAAAAAGAAAAAAATAATTATATACCTTAATTTCTATGCAAAATGGATCTATTAATTGATTGAGACTCAGAGAATAGTAGTATTAGTATTCATGTTACTTACTTTAAAAGAATTACTCATTTATGTCTCACTTTGAATTATTTTGAATTTAGTATCTTATTTTTTAAATTTATAAAAATTTTATTAAGAAAATTGATAATATAATATTTTAATAAATTAAATTAAAATTTTTAATTTATTAAAATACTAATAAAACAAATTGAAATAATTATTGAAATCATTAAAGCTCTTGTGGGCGTTGGCCCCCACCGAGAGACCCCGGTGTGGTTGCTTTTGCGACTCCCTTCGAGTATTGTTCATGGACGCAGTAGTCGATTGCGGCGGGTGGAGCTCAATCTGGCGAGAGAGAGAGAGCCTCAGTCCTCTCCACTCTTACGAAACGAAACAATCTAACTTTATTTCAATTATAGAATGTTATCGTGTCATCTTTTCATGCTCTCTTTATCTCTAAAATTATCTCTTCCTTTATATATAATATATATGATTAATCATTTCATGCGATATATTCATGCACATCTTTTTCTCGATTTCTTTTTCATTTTTGAATACAATAACCTGTAGATATTTTCTTTTAGTATTTTCCCATTATTTTCTTAATATTACAATTTAATTCATTAACTTGTTATTTTAAAAAAGAAAAAATTCATGACAATATATGCTATTATGATTGGAATAAGTGTTGTACTCCACCGTTTCTTTTTAAAAGTCAGTTTAAGGTTTTGAAATACAGTTAAAGATAATAATTATTTCATTAATTAATATTTTTTTGACTAAAATATCTCTTATAATAAATAATGCTCATATGAATTCAATCTTAATATTTAATGTGATTAAAAGGGTATGATTGGAATTTTTTCATTAAATACTTGTTAGGAAATAAAAATACTTTTGAAAAGTGTAAAGTGATTTTTATTTTGAAATAAAATTAGTTAACTAAAACGATTAGTAAAACGAAAACGGAGGGAGTATAATTTATGACATGATCCACTAAACATTCAAAAAGATTTCTCCCAAAGTGGATAACATCATAAATAGTAGAGGTGGAAATTTTGGTTTTTTTTATGGCTTTAGTGCCTAACTTAGAATCTTATCTTAACATTAAAAAAAAATAGTACTTTATGATCGCATACTGGCCAATCAAATTTTCTATTGGTGATTTTTTGTTTTATTGTTAGCGGGTGTCTAGATTAGTTTATATGCATTTCGACATTTTATTTATTCAGAAAGATGATGACGGGATTCGAACTCGAAACTTATAATATGCGCTCGTTATTCTATCCATTGTGATGTCCCCAAAGGGATGATGGTGGTGGTTTATTACGCATAATTGTAAATTAAGTGCTAATTTTTAACAGCAAAAGATTACTAATTCAAGCTTAGGTTTTGTCACCATTAAGTTTTAATGGTGTTGAGACTTTGCCTTTGTTAAAGATATGTATATGCTAAAGATCTAAGTTTTCAATTGGATACAACTCCACTTTGGCCACATAATAATTCGGTTGGAGACAGATTGATTTGTATCCCAAGTGGATTCTATACCTTATTTAATGGACATGCTGTTCCTTTTTGTGTACTTTATTTGTCTCTAGTAGGATTAAGAAAATGTATAATTTTAAAATTTGTTTCCTATTAAAATTTTTTTTTCCTTCAAATTTTACGAGTAAACTAACTCAATTAAGTTAAACATTTTACTTATGATTAAAAGGTAATATTTCATTTTATTGGATTAGCAGATGGAGATTAAGGTTTGAGATTAAATTAGCTTTGCATGATGATGCTAATTAAAAGATGCAACTGATTCTTTAAATTTTATAATTTTGCTCTCTTAAAACCTGGTTTTGTTATGCTGTATCTACATTGTTCCAGAGCTTAAACAGAAGAATAAAAAGGTTATGCTTATGAAATTAAGTAGTTCTAAAAATTCCTTTTAAAAATAATTTTGGTCTCTTAATAATGTTAAAAATAAAAATATTATACTCTTTCTGTGTGGAATTGCATGCCTCGCACCTCATTTTAACCCTTGCAGAGATGAATAACTCACCTTTTGAATTAGATAAAATTTTATTGAAAAAAGTTAACATTGAAATTTGAAAATGAATTCAATCTAAGTCGGAAGAGTTATTAACTGTTAATAATTTCTTAAAACAATTTGAGGTTTGAGAATAGGGCCCAAATGATGTGGGCCGAAGTTTATACTGCCCAATTAATGGGAGAAACGGAGCGGCATCCTAAATGTCCAAGTTGGGCTTTGCAATTTAGGTATGGGGAGGGATGTTTCTGAAAATAACTGAAAATAAAAGAAAAGTCGATCAATGATAAAAATATACCCCTTCTTTCCTGCTTTAAATATTTTATTTTTTATTTTGAATTGTTTAAAATTGATCAATTTTCAAACATAAATAAGTTTTTAAAACAAATTTTATTAATCACCTTTTAGATTAAGAATTTATAGCCACTAACTAAAGGTTCCATCAATAATTGTATCTATAATTAAGAAAGACATAGAGTTAACTTTAAGAAACTAAAAAACATTTTTTAATTTTTTATTAAGTCAATATGGGATGTTCACGAAAAAAGATTATTTCAATCAAATTTTTATCATATTTTTGTATACTAGACAAACGCACAAGCAAGCATTAATTTAATTTAAATTCATTAAAATAAATTGTCAAATTAATGTTTATATATATAACAAAGTCTCAATCAAGCTTTGCTAGCCTAATGACATGTTCCAACATTTGAGATCTTGAGTTAGAGACACGATAATGATAAGTGAGATGACTTATATTTAGCGACCGAAAAAATATATAATAATTGGGACATAAAGTCTTCCCTTAGAAGATAAAGTGGAAATAAATCCACCCCATATAAGCAAAAAGCTACAAATTATTCAAAGAAAACTAAATACCAAGAAATGAGGGGACCTAAATCTATCTTGATTATAATAAAACTGGCAAATAAAAAAACAAATAAATATCTTGTGCACTAGTGAGATTAGTAATAATAGCTTCGTTAGCCAAACAGTGTGCAACCTGATTTTGCCTGACGGGAATACATGAATTACATGCGAAATGTACCAACCGAAAGAAACCCACAAATCCTCTTGAACTGAGTATGATGCTTCCAAGAAAAAAGAACCCAAACCATTTATCATATCAGAATCCATTTGTATCACCACTTCTTTCCAGTTATACATACCGTAAGCAAAATTCCAAACCCATCTCCAAAGCCTGACAGTTCTGCTTTCATGTTTGATTCAAGACCTATGAATTTGTAAAAAGCAGTACATACCCTTGAATTAATGAACCACTTCCCCCAGGCAGCACCCCTCTTGTAGCAGCTCTTCCAGCGCACAATGTCAGGAGTGTATTATGGATTAGATATGTATCATGTTTTATAACCGCCTGTTAGGTTAATCCCATCGTAGCGACACCGTTCCGTTTTCACGGGAGTCCATTCCGGTTAGTAAGAATCGCAGATAGGACAACTACAACCGCCGTCAAACAGCTTAACAGCAACCTCCGCTATGTTGAGGCCGAAAATCATCATCATTCCCGTAGTGCCAATTCAGATACGAGCAATATTTGCTGATTTCAAAGAGTCCTTTTGCATTATTAACAGACCTAATTCCTCATTCGACACACACAAAGGAACTTTCTATTTTGAATATGCCATTAGGTTAATTAGGGTAAAATATCCATTTCCCAATAAAAATATTAGGAGTAATTTAAATTTAAGTGGAAATAAATGTGAAATGTGCTAAATGCTAATACATTATAGCTTGCGAACACTCCTTGTTATATAGTCTTAATCTACTCTTTGCCACAATTAATAAGAGAACCATTCAATTGCAAAAAAAAAAAAAAACCCGAGATAATTCGCATTCACATGAGTACATATATATATATATATTTATATATATTGTGGGAAATTAATTTGCAGATTTCAAAGCATTGAAGGAGTCAATGGAGCCATTCTAATCAAAGAAATTCAAGAGTCATTTATGAATTCTAAGAGTTTAATCATTTTCTGGACTTTGGAAAAATTTGAAATAAATTCCTAGAAGCACTTTCCAATGTTTATTCATCTATATAAAGGTATCTCATAAGTCATTTGTACCAATCATTCAAGCAATAAAGAAAAGGCTCTTGAATTATCTGTGTGTGTGCAAAAGCAACATAGTTTGTTATCATTTCATTTTCAAAATTTCCTACAAATTTGGTATTAGAGCAATAGGTTAATTTCATCTTGAATACATGACCTCAAATCATTCTTCTACCATGTTTTCTTACACTTCAAATCTAGTACCAATTTTTGATGGAGAGAATTTTGACTATTGGTGTGGTCAATTTGAGACTTTATTTCTTTCCCAAGATCTATGGGATGTGGTTGAATGTGTCTATCCTGAACCACCAAAAGAATCCTCTTCAGAAAGTTGGACATCCGTTCAACAAGCTGAATACAAAGCAAATTGAAAAAAGATGCAAATGCTCTTCGATTTATTCAACAAGGTTTGAGCAGATCCATCTATCCTAGGATACATGGGATCAAATGGGCAAAGCAAGCGTGGGACACTTTAGAAGTTTTGGTGATACAATAGAAGAAAAGAAAGTGGTTCAAGAGGTTTTATGCAGTCTTCCTTCTAAATATGATTATGTTGTTACTGCTATTGAGGAATCTAAAGATCTCTCTACAGTTACTGTTAAAGAGTTAATGAGTTCTCTTCAAGTGTATGAAGAAAGAATGAATAGACCCTCAAATCAATCCCTTGAAAATTTTGAATCACAACAAGGTAGAGCTGGGTCCTCTCAAGGTAGAGGAGGTTCATTCCAAGGAAGAGGAAGAGGTAGAGGTCATGGCAACCAATCTAGAGAGAATCAAAATTATCAAGCCAGGAATTCAACTCTTTATTGCAAGATGCAAAAAATCATCTCATGAGACCAAAGAGTGCCGAAGCAAGTCCAAGCGATGCAAAAATCCAAATCACTCATGGTGGGATTGTTTCCATCAAAATAAATCTGAAAAGGAAGAGCAAATTTCATTAAAGATTCCAAAGACGAAGGTGAACAACATATTTTTTTTGCATGACTGTTCAATCTCAATCATCAAACATGTGGTATTTGGATAGTGGTTGTAGCAGTCATATGACTGGAGATAAAACCATTTTTGTGGATCTTAATCAAAGCTTTGCTTCTGATGTTAAACTTGGCGATGGGAAGTTGCATCAATCTGAAGGAAAGGGAACCACAGCTGTCCTCACAAAAGAAGGTAACAAAAAATTTATCAATGATGTTCTTTATGTGCCTAATTTAAAGAGCAATCTTCTTAGTGTTGGACGGCTGCTACAAAAAGGTTTTTCTGTAGTATTTGATGATGGAAAATGCCAAATTTATGATAAGAAAAATGGCTGTGTTATTGTAGTTGTTCCTGTGAGTTCAAACAAAGTGTTTCTTTGTTTATGAATCTTGAAGATGAGGTTGCTCTCAAAGGAGAAATCATCGATCTTTCTCAACTATGGCATTTGCTATATGGCCATCTAAATTTCGAAGGGTTGTAGCTTCTACGACAAAAGAATATGATACTTGGTCTTCCAAGGAAATCATCGATCTTTCTCAGCTATGGCATTTGCTATATGGCCATCTAAATTTCAAAGGGTTGTAGCTTCTAAGACAAAAGAATATGGTACTTGGTCTTCCAAGTATTGAAGAAAAATCTGAAATTTGTCATTGATGCGTCTATGGGAAAATGCATTGACTACCTTTTCCAAAAACGACTTGGAGAGCAAGAGAACCATTGGTTCTTATTCATGCTGATATTTTGGGACCTTCAAGAACCCCATTACCTGGAGGAAAAACTTATTTCATTTTGATTGTTGATGATTATACAAGAATGATATCGATTTATTTTCTCAATGAAAAGTCCGCAGCCTTCTACATTCCTTCAATTCAAGGCCCTTGTGGAGAAATAAAGCTGTCATGAGATCAAAACTCTTCGAACGGATCGTGGAGGTGAATTTATTTATACTCCTTTTATGGAGTACTGCAAGAAAAATGGAATTCAGAGACAACTCACAATTAGAAGAAGTCTTCAACGAAGTGGAGTTGCCGAAGGAAAAAAACGCACAATTGTGGAAATGGCAAGAAGGATGCTTCTTGGAAAGGGATTGCCAAAAAATTTCTGGGCAGCGGCTGTTCATACAGCAATTTATCTCTTGAATAGGTGTCCTACAAAGGCAATTCGAAATCAAACTAAATATGAGGCTTGGTCCACTCGAAAACCGGTTGTTACTCATTTAAAATTTTTTGGCAGCATTGCTTATTCTCATATTTCAGCTCCAAGCAGAGACAAGTTTGACGAAAAATTAGAAAAACTCTTTCTCGGTGGTTACAGTGATGAATCTAAAGGGTAGCGTCTCTACAATCCTATCACTTCCAAGCTTATCGTGGCTAAAGATGTGATTTTTGATGAAATGGCAGCATGGAGATGGGAACAAATTTCATCTCAACCATTCATTTTCTTTGATGATTCGGAGCCAAAATCCATTAAAGAAGAGCATATTCCTCCATCTCCTCCACCAAGTCCAAGAAAAATGACTGAAAGTTCCAGTTCCGAATCACCGGTAAGAAAGACTCGTTCCATTGCTGAAATTTATTCTAATTCACAGCCTATAGAAAATTTGAATCTTGTCATGTGGCTTTCTATTCTTGCGAGCCTCAAAGCTTTGAAGATGTTTGGAGAAATGCCATGAAAGAAGAAATTGCAATGATTGAGAAAAATTGAACTTGGGAGTTGATGGACTTGCCAAATCACAAAGATGTCGTCGGCCTAAAATGGATTTTCAAAACAAAGTATCATGACGATGGAAGCATTCAAAAACACAAAGCAAGGCTTGTTGCCAAAGGTTTCTCTCAACAGCCTGGGATTGACTTAAATGAAACTTTTGCACCGATTGTTGAAATGGAAGCCATTAGGATTGTTCTTGCTCTTGCAGCTCAATTGGATCTTCAAGTATTTCAACTTGATGTCAAATCAGCCTTTTTGAATGGAGAACTTGAAGAAGAAGTGTATGTTCAACAATCTCAAGGATTTGAGGTGAATGGCAAAGAAGAAATGGTTTATCGACTAAAAAAGGCCCTTTATGGTTTAAAGCAAGCTCCAAGAGCTTGGAATAGCAAGATTGATGGATATTTTTGCAAAGATGGATTTCATCGAAGTCCAAATAATCCCTCTCTTTATGTGAAAAAGGCAGGAAATGATTTCTTGATTCTGTGCCTTTATGTAGATGATCTTATCTACTTGGGAACTCATATGAAAATGGTTCAATTTTTCAAGAAGAAAATGATGGAAGAATTTGAAATGACTGATTTGGGAGTCATGAAATATTTTCTTGGCATTCAAGTGAAGCAATCCAAAGGAGAAATATTTATTTCTCAAGGATCTGCTGAAAAAATTTCATATGGAGAATTGCAAACCTGTTTCTACTCCTATGAGCATCAATGAAAAGTTGCTGAAAGATGATGGAAAAATTTTCAGGAGTCTTGTAGGATCATTGATTTATCTCACTAATACAAGGCCAGATATTGTATATGCAATAAGTGTGATCTCAAGGTTTATGAATGAACCAAGTGTACTTCATTTTTCCGCTGCTAAAAGAGTCCTAAGATATCCATTATTTTTTGTGACAACAGGTCCACAATAGCTATGACGAAAAATCCAGTTTTTCATTCAAGAACAAAGCACTTTGAATTGAGGCATCACTTATCTGAGACATGGTGAGAAAAGGAGAAATTGGTTTGAAGTTTTTTCGAAAAAATGATCAACTAGCAGATTTTCTCACTAAATCCGTAACCATTGAAAAGTTTCAGCATGCCAAGGAACTCTTAAAGATTGCAAATTAAGAGGGGATGTTGGAAATTAATTTGCAGATTTCAAAGCATCGAAGGACACAACATGAATCTTTTGTATCAATCATTCAAGCTACAAAGAAAAGACTCTTGCATTATCTCTATGTGTGCAGTGGCAACATAGTTTGTTATCATGTCATTTTCAAAATTTCCTACATATATTTCCTACAACATGATATAGATATATATAAATATATATATATTTTTATATATATATATAAATATATTTATAAATATATATATATATATATTTATATAAAAGCTGTAAAACCTTACAGAGTAAATTTATGTACTTACACTGTAGAATAGGATCTCGAGAATTCTTGATTTGGAAGTTATTATTGGCTTTGAAATTTGCAGAATCCCCTTTATGTGGTGATTGGTTTGATCTTCGAACCTTTAAGAATGGCAGTATCAAATGAACCCGGGAGTTCCACCAAACACTTCAGTGGGCAAAAAATATCTATCATTCGCCTTAGCTGGCTAGGCAACCTGGCTAGCTAGGACTGTAAAAAAAGATGAAGAATGGTTTTTTTGTCCTAATGTCCCAGTGAAGTGTTCAGGGGAACTCTAGGGGAACACCTGATTCACCTGTTATATACCTTATTCTAGCTTTATATAGCCTAATTCAATCTTTATAATTAACTAGAACTTGGTTAAGGGCAATGGCTAGTGCCTGCAGGTATTTATAAGGGCTAATATGTCCCAGCTGCTGCTCATTCCCATGTGAAGCTAAATGTACTCTCTCAGTGCAGAGAGGCCGCTTTTTGTTTTTTGGACTTTGGCTAAACGAACCTAGTCATGATATGGGGCAAATGAATTGCGAATCCATACAAGTTGCTACTCTGTCATCTCTCAAATATTTCTTTTTTTTTTCTTCCTGTTTTTTCCACATGGGATATATGTGAATACAACGTAGTACTTACTCGAAGAAAATTGTATGGTTGCAGTTAATCCTGTGATCTCTAGAACCAATATTCCAGGTGTACGTTCTGGCAAATTAAGGGCAAAAATCTGAAACAAGAGATAAAGAAGAACAGAAGAAGATAGGGTAATGTTGTATGCACCAGATGATCAAATTACATATGCAGTAGAATTTATTCTTATTTATTCATCTTCCACCGTTTTTAGACCAGGTTCATATTTCAAAAGCTTTAAAAATCAATAGATTTCCGAGATTCTCTGCTCACATGATGTCTTAATCACTGAGGCATCCCGAATTCCTTTAGGCAACAAGTTTTTTAGGGCAACTTTTGGAACTGATATGTGTTTGAAGGGCCAAATTTCCTAGCTTGTCTCTTTAAGGTGTGAAACCTTCTTAGAATTGGTTCTTGTTTTTGTTTTCTTACTACCAACAGATTAGATTAGGCATAACATTTGCTCAAACATTTCAGATTTTGATGCATAAAAAGCCACATTTAGGTGCTATCTGTGGATGTGCTTTAGGCTCAATTTAGGAAGGTGGTGGTGAGATTCGAACTTGAGATTTTTGATCTCTTCGTTCTCCACTTCACCCACTAGATTGTTTCCAATGGAGACCTTTTTCTTTTATTTAAGTTTTACTTCCAAAAAAAATTTAAGGTTCTAAATAATTTTTTTTTTTTAAATTACTAGCAAGCTTCTTAATTTGAAAAAAGAAAATTATGTTCCACTAGCTCATGAGGTCAAACCATTAAATATATTTAAAATTAAAATCAACATGATACTTCTTTATGTTTTATATAAAGTGAAAAATAAATATTTAATTTTAAGTCGAGTAGATTTAGTAAAAACAACCTATTTGTTATCACATTTAGCAAAAATTTATCCTTTATCACCTGGATGAACGACCACGAGATATATTTGTTTTTTGGTTAGAAATTTTAGTGTGAATTTCATTTTAGAATAAGTTATAGTATTGAGCTATATCAAAGTTTAATACGAGTGAGCTACTTAATACTTAAATTATATAATTTAATTTAATATTATAAGTAGCTAGTGTTTTGAGGTAGTTATTCATGAAATGAGATATGATTTTTAGTCCAAAATATACAACTTTTGGAAATAAAAAATGTTAACAACAATTTTTTATTAATAATTGGCTACCAAAAAGAGTCATGTACTTTAAATAAAAATTCTCCTTTAAGTCTATAAGTATGGATTTCCTTCAGCCTTTTTGACGTACAAAAAAAATTAGAAAGCTCTCAAAACTTTGCTCTTGTTTCTTCAACTTCCTTCCTCTCCTAAAGCATTGTTCTTCATTCTATCTTAATAGAAAAATTATCCTCTATTAGTCCATATAGTATTCAAACAATATTTGGTTTGCTGAGCCCTATTGTTGTAAGTGATTTTCCTATCTTATTTATGTATAATTGAATTTGTATGTTATAATCATTACATGTTTGTGTGAAGTTACTCTCTGCTGTCGATAGGAATTATAATTTAGTAGATATAGTTTTAACTAGGTATAATAATATAGAGGTTTTTCTTAAATCAATTTTATTTTGTTCTTTAGAATATAAATACACCTAAAATTAATATTAAAAATTGAATGTTCTTAATATATTTAAGTTTTATGTTTCATTCTTAAATTTGTCTAGTTATTTAACAGTGATTTTATTTCTAATCTAGCTTTATCCTATATATTATGACTAGTTTATCAAAAATATTCCAACATTTTTATGTATTTATGTTTGTGATGGACCAATGGGTTTTAAGCTAAGATCCAAGCTAAAGCAGGGATCATTGGTATTATTATACTCCCTCTGTTTTAAAAGGATTGCCGTTTAAGGTCTTTTTGGGCTAAATTAAGGTAATCACAACATTTACTCTTTTGGACAATTTTGTCCCTCCTTGAATTTATTAAAAGTTGAGATTAGTGATCATGTGATTGATGGGTTTTAGA
This sequence comes from Parsonsia alboflavescens, assembly GCA_028571225.1. Taxonomy (NCBI): domain Eukaryota; kingdom Viridiplantae; phylum Streptophyta; class Magnoliopsida; order Gentianales; family Apocynaceae; genus Parsonsia; species Parsonsia alboflavescens. The sequence goes on from JAOXNR010000013.1 coordinate 12,522,917, forward strand.
ATTAGGGTATGTAAATGTAATAAATGTCATTGGAAAAGGTTAACAAACAAAGGGTGGGATGAGTAATTCACTTACACCTTTTACCTTGAAATGAGTAAACCACAATCATTTTGAAGCAAAAACTCCCATTTTAAACGACAATCATTTTGAAACGGAGAGAGTAAGTCCAAACCTCCGAAGGTCCAAGCAAGAGCAAAAAAAGGTTTGAGAACCATAAAAGAGGATGGATCTCACTAGCGTTACAAAAAGTTGAGCTTGAATTTTTTAGGTTCTTGCTCAACTTATTTATATTTTTTTAGGTTTGGATTTGGGCTTGTACGAGTCTAAATGTTCAAGTTCGAGCTCGATTTGTCAAATATTTTGAGGGTTCAAATTCGTTTAGGTTCATTTCCATATATTTATTTATTTTTCAGAAAACTTTAAGGAATAATAAAGTATGTTATATGTAATAAATATATTATATTATATAATACTAATATATTATAAATAAAATAGTATATATGTTTATATATTAAATAGTTCATATAGATTTGCAAACCTAACGAATCAAATACATATTAGCTTGGTTTGACTTATTTAACAGGTGAACAGAGCCTAAGCCCAATTCGAGCTCGATTGAGGTGAGGCGAATTCAAGCTTTTATCAGGGTGAGCTTGAATTGTTCACAAATCGTCTCGTCTTATTTATATCCTAAAAATCACTAAAATCCAAGAAGACCTTGAGGTCGAATCAAAGTAGGTTACCGGTTAAGTAATTAAATTCAATTCCTATTTAAGGGCTTAGGTTTTTTGAGCAGCTGGAAGATGGTATCAAAGTGGAGGGAGATCTTGAGTCCGGCAATAGTCCACTTGGAGACCAAATTTGAACCCATAGTTTGAGTTATTTAATTCTGAATGAATACTACTTCCATCCCAAAATATAATACATTAGTTGCCATTTCATATGGATTAAGAAGTAATAATTACCTATTTATTATTTTTAAAATATCCTTTATCTTTTATATTTATAATAACAATTGTATTTCATCACGTTGAAATGAATGAGGGTATTAAATGGAAGGTACGAGTGGAAAAACATAATAAATATGCATTGAAAATTGAAAAATTACTTATATTGTGGGACAAACAAAGGAGCCTAAAACGATTTATATTTTGGGATGGAGGGAGTAATCTCTTTCCTTGAGATTAGGGAAAAAAGAAAAGAAAAGAAAAAAAAAAAAAGAATAAAGAAGGAGTTGAAAAAGGAAATAACTCGGATGGTTTGAATTTTTCTTTTAATCCATAACCGCTATCTATGATGCAACCACTGTTTAAATTTAAGTTAGACTAAAATTAGTTGCATTTTTTCATAAGTTCTCACCTGTTTAAAGCATTTTTTAAAATAAAATTACTTAATTAGGAGTATGCACCTCTTTACTAAAGGCGCACCGGTCTCCGATACAAAACTGGTGAAAGAATTAAGGTCGGATTGATTGGATCATATCACAATGAGTTTTCTTTTTTTCTTTTTTTTTCCCCTTCAATTATATCTATACTCCATCTGTTATTAAATATAAGTTATCAACCGTCATATTGCAAAAATTAAGAAAAATTTTTTTTTTTCTAAAATGTCCTCTCTTCACTCTTTTAAAATTTTGAACACCATTTTACTATACATTATTAGAAGGATAATATAGAAAAAATGCTATCAAATATTTAATTACTGAACAACAATAACTTATAATTAGTGATAAGAAAAGTTAAGTAAAGAAATCATGAAGCAACAAAATCAAATCAAACTCACCCAAACCCATAATTTGTGATGAGGTTAAATATACAGGAAACAAACTCAATTCGAGAATGGTTATGACAACTATTAGTGTCATTTGACCGGTGAATTAAAAGAAGAAAAAAAAAAAAAATCCCAACTGTCCGGTCAATAGGTCCAACCCGTTCTCCATCTTTAGACAGGAGGATTTTGCTTAAGGAGGGTTATAAGACTAATTAAACAGTCTGACATGTCCACTCCAATTATTAATACAGCTTGTCACAAACCCTGGCTCCCATTGGGAAAGGGTTTTTGCTGGACAGATCTCAGCAATACTTATATGATCAGATTCATTGCATGAAAATAGGTGAGGTACATACAATTGAAATGAAACCCTAGAAGGCTAGAATATCATTCAATCTCGACCGTACGGATGGCACAAACAGAGATCAAGAAAACATCTAGAATAAGCACAGACAAAATATTCTCTTTAGATCTTTGTGTTTGGATATTTTTTTTTATAAAAGTGCTTTTAGAAGAAAAAGGTTGGGGGAGGAATAATGAATAAAAACATAATAAATAAATAAAAAAGAACACCAGAAAGGAAGAAATAGAGAAAAAACAGATAGGATTGTATATGCAGAGGATTAATGAATGAAAATATATATATATAAAAAAAAAACACCTGAAAGGAAGAAATGGGGGAAAAAAATAAACAGGATATGCGGGAGGGAGGGGTGAGGGGACTTATTATGATGAAGCGAGGGTTAATCAATGAAAACGTTATTAAAAAAATGAAAATGAAAATGAACATTTGAAAGGAAGAAATGAGAAAATAATAATAATAAATAAATAGGGCTGTGGTTAGCCGCTGGAGTGGGGTGAGGTGAAGGTAAAAAAAAAATCAAAAAAAAGAAAAAAGGAAAAAGAAAAAATATATATTACGAGTACTTACCCATGTGGCTGTACTTTTTTATAGTAAAGGGTCTTCTTGGTTTTGTGTTGGACCTGCCGAAGCTTTGCAGTGCAGAGAGGAGAGAGGAATATTGTGCTGATATTGCAGAACCTGGCTGCAAATATGGGTAATGTTAAAGAAATACCCCATCGTATTCTTTTGTTTTTTCTGGAAGAACTTTTATTTTTCACGTTGTTTTCCCTTCCTCCTAAAAAAGAAAAATCTTCTTGTTGATAAAAGTTCATCATGAGTAAAAAAGATGATATTCCTTCTCTCGAATTGACCTGTGACCACAACAAAATTAATAAACCGGACTGATTTTCCGATTAGGGAAATCCAAGAGACAAAATTTAATTGCATTTGAATGTGAATATTACTATATTATCCCTCTTATAAAATGTTGTACATATTTTTTTAAAGGGGGTTTAAAGAATAATTTAAAGAAAGCAAAAAAATTATCTTAATTTTTGCAAAATTACGATGAATTATATTCAGTGGAGTATATGGTATCGGCCGTCAGTCCTGAGACAATTTGCGGAGGATATAACAAAAGATTAAAAACTATATATCCAGATTAAAAACGACAGCATCTTAACCCACATATATGTATTAAGATTCTTAGGAGACGATAGGTTCAAAATGATCATCGTGAAGTGTCGTTTTCAACTGTTCATCTGATACAAAATGCGGATCAGGTTTAATTCAAAGGTAATAAAGGCCTCACAATTTTGAGAACAAATGCATTAACAAAATTTTTATATTAATTATTTCAAGAATAAGAAAAAGAATTTCAATTTTAACCTTCGAAAATGATTAAAAATGAATTCTAAATTAATAAAATATTTTTATATAATATGAAAAGGTTGGAACTAAAAGGATTCAAACCGAATGAAAAAGATTAAAAAAACAGTGGAGTACCTATGCTTGTCAGAATTTGAAACCACTTGATTTTGTTTTTTTTGGTCTTTATTTGAAGTTCAAAGGCTCCAATGCGCTGTAAAAGTAATTTACTCATTTCTTAATAAAACTATGACCCCAAAAGATTAATATAATTAGTATATATATTTCTGGAAAAGAGTCCAAGTAAAATGCCTAAATTGCAAAAGGGATATGGATAAGTGGTTCGAAAATAAGATCTACATAATGCAAATCGTGAGTTCGACTCGACGACTCGATCTTCCTACATATTTTAACCTTAGTGAGTTGTAGAGTTACATCTCTCAGCGAAATAGTCGATATGCGTGTAAACTGATCTAGACACGGATAGTTAAAAATAAAAAATAATAAAACAAAAAAATAGCAAATTGGACCTAAATTAATCACATTTTTATAAGTTTTGGTTGACCAATATAGGATCACATATTGGAGCTCTATGTAGTAGTAGTCTTATGGAAAATATCACATTGTTGCCCATATATTTATATAACATCAACTTCGGATCGAATTAATCAGAGAAATGTATAAACTTCTCTGACATTTTATATGTTATAAGGGGAGAAGATTCATTTGATTTCATATATAAATGTATCCTCTGATCAAGGATACGTATAATCATCTTGAATTACTCCCTCCATCACTATTTATAATTCATTTAAACTCACTTTTCTTATCACTAAATGTAAGTCATAGTTAGTTATTATGATTAAATTGATTAGAATCATAAATAGAGACATTTTAGAGGAAAAAAAAATTCTTTAATTTAAAAAAAATGGTGGCCAATAATTTATAAATAGTAACCGAGGGAGTACTTTGTTTCTATACACTAATCAAGTACTCGAGCCGGGGTGTGTAAGTTTACGAACCGTTTCTTATTAGTTAACTGGATAATTATGTTTTAAAGACAAACTCTTGACAACAACATTTTTATACTTCCTTTGTCTAAAAATGAATGTCTTATATTTCATTTTGAATTGTATGGAATTGAATGTCTCATTTTGCTAAATTAGTAAAAAATTTATTAAGAAAATTGACAATGCAATGTGTAAAATTTGTGCACTAAGTCAAACTTTTTTATTAAAATTTATGCAAGTTAAATTGAGATATTCAAATACAGACGAAGGAAGTATGTACGTAATCTTTTCATATAACTGTCCAAATTTCTGGGTAAAATAAAAATATAGATTTTGGATATGTATGATTAATTGTTATATATTGCTTTATAATCTATACTCTTGAAATTCCAAATTATAAATTATTCATAGTCATTTTTTCAATAAGGTAAAGTATTTTTTTCCCCAAAATGTCTATATTAGAGAAAAGAATATTCAGAATGAAAGAAGAAAAAAAAGAATATTCATTAAACTTATAATTGTTATAAATTTGATTTAGGGAATATAAAAATATGAACAACTTGGAGAAATATAAAGAGGGACAAAAGTAAGAGATAACTGATTTTTTATTCACATTTCAGTATCTGTGCAAATGATCGTAACAACCCTATATTCATAGGATGAAAGACTTAACCTCTAAACTAGAAGACTTGGTTTCCAAGACAGATATATTATACATCACGTGGGGTATATGAAATGTCTTTCCATATATCCAAGATAGAAGTTTGACCATAATGATCATTCACGTATTCACCAATATTAGAAAACAAGAAAAAGGGGCTCAAACAATGTGATTAGGTACATAATTAGGTACAGAGATGGAGTATCAATTTTATTATATTATCTTGACCAACTGAATTTTTTAAAGATTTCATGGCTATGTTTCGCCGTTCATTTGTTGACAATATTAATTGCAGACGACCATTCACTTCCCCATTGGCTCGGCTGCCTCTTGCTGCATGTATAATTGTGGATCAGGAAGAAGAAAAATGTCACGTAAGCTAGGTTTTGGGACCAAATCCAAATGGGCAACTATTAGAAAAACTGGTCTAGCAATACCAAACACTTGACCTTTTTATTTTCCCATTCATTCAATTTATACGTACTGTTTTTATCATACCGACTTTCTTTTATAAATCCATAAATAAATTAGACCATATTATATCACAACATAATGAGTTAATAAAATCATTCATATTAAAATTCAATGGGGCAAGCATTAAGAAAAGTCACAATCATATCTTCATGACAATTATACGTATCATAAAAAAATAATTAGATTCCATTATTTCATTTTTAGAATTTTGTCCAAGTCAACACGTCCCATATATAATTCTATCATTTTTTACGACTTATTGCCTATTCCATTCTGTTTTTCTTTATTTCCTCATTGAGTCTGTTTATTCTCTGCGGAATTTATGCACTACTCACGTGTGTTGAACTAAAAATGTCATTTTTCCATACCCATGTCTGTTGGCATATTTATAGAATTTTGTCATATATATATATATATTGTGTCGAGAAAAAAAACCTTATCAATGTTGGGAATAAGGCTATTAAAAGTGAGAGAAACTCAACTAGGATTTTAGCAAGTGGGAGAAATTCTTGAATTTTGTTTACTGCAAATTAAGGATTTACAACACACTTATTTGTATTTGTGTTTACTCTCCACACACTTGCACTCTCACTCTTTCTCTTTAGCACATTTACACTTGCTCACCACTTGGTTGGTTGCTCACCACTTGATTGCTTGCAAATGAGGGAGAGGATAGCTCCTTATATAGGAGTGTTCTTCAAGATCCAACGGCCACAAATAATTAGGATGGATGGTTGAGATCATCCATCTAGAGAATTCTACTACTAGAATTCT
>JAOXNR010000013.1:12529416-12597479 GCA_028571225.1 Parsonsia alboflavescens
TAAAATTATTACAAGACTTATATATATAGATAGGTAATTAGGCAAGTATGTGTATATATACACCGGAACCATAGCAGAGAGAAAAAAACAAAGAAAAAAAATTTTCTGAAACACAAAATACAGGGTCATGGGTTCCTATATGTATTCTTCTTCCGGGAACAAAAACATAAATCTTCTTGTTTTCCGTCTAATAGATATTTGTTTCATTATTCTACCTCATAATACTGCCGCCGAAGCAAGTAAAATTCTCTCCTATTATATATAGTTTCACATGTATATATGAATATTGTCTTTAATTAATTAATTAAATTGCATCCTAATTTCGGTGGCTTAATCACGGTGGAGACATAACTAACCGAAGAAATGCTGTGGGAGAATTGCTGCTCAATTCAGGAACAGTGGCCAATTCGAAAGTAAAATGGAAATTTATTGCTGGTTTTGATGTATCGGCAACACCGGCAGTAGCCGGCGGAGTGGTTTACTTCCCTTCCTGGAATGGAAATTTGTATGCGGTGGAGGATAGCACCGGAAAACTTATTTGGAAACAAAGTATTGGACAGTTAACTGGGCTTCCCCGAAGTAGGACGGTGAATGTTTCTGTTTCGAGAGCCACCCCCGACGGTGGCCAATAATCTTCTGATAGTCGGAATTTATGGACCTGCTGTGGTAATTGCCGTAAAGCGTTCGAATGGAGAACTTGTGCGGTCGACTGAAATTGATCGGCGACTTCTTAGTGTAATAACCGTGTCCGGAACGGTTTACTCGAGGTTTGAAATTGATCGGCGACTTCGTTTACACATTTCATAAAAATAGATTTGAAATTTCTATTCTAACTCTTGTTAAAGTACTTTCTCCGTTCCATATTAAGTGACGTTTAAGGTTTTGTACACCGATTAAAGAATTCTTATTTTTTTAGGTGTTTTATAGTGCAAATAATCTAAATTACCCTTTATATTTCCCCATTAATAATATCCCTTTATATTTCCCCATTAATAATATATTTTTTAGAAAGTATTAACTATCCAGTGAGTTGTTTTAGGAATAAAGTAAAGGGTGATACTAGAAAAAGAAATCTCAATTAATTGTAGTCTTGATAACATAAAATGACACATATTGTGGAATTGATTTTTTGTCTTGAAAAGACATTTATTTTGGAATGGAAGGAGTAATTTATTTGTGATTTTTTCCAAAGTTAATTAATTGTTTCACATCTTCCAATTTTATCTATGTCAACCAATCCTAATTATTTAAAAAAATAGAAGATTAAGAAAGTAAGGTATGAAAATCAAAGTAATGATGAGAAATAAAACAGTCTAAAATTAAACAAAATTATTACTTATTTTCTTAATATTGATTAAATAACTTAAACAACATCTAAAAAAATAGAGACCGAGGGAGCAGAACAGATTTTCCTAACATTTAGGTAGCACATTTTTCTACATATCTAGGGCATTCTACGTAGGTGTGTGCTCTCTAGAAGTAACCCTCCCTGCGGCACAATGCTGCACCTTCCGCGGTAGCCTGGTAAAGCTTGACATCGGAACCGGTGCAATTCTATGGCAAACTTTTAACTCTCCCGGATAATGGCTGCAAGCTTGGAGGCTATTCTGGGGCAGCTATATGGGGAAGTAGTCCCTCCGTTGACAGTCGGAGAAATCACATTTATGTAGGTACCGGCCAGGTTTACAATGCTCCAGCAGATGTGCTGGCAACTGGTCCCGACCAGTGCATCGGACCAGATATTCATTACAATTCAATTATGGCTTTCGACATTCGTTCAGGGAATATCTTATGGTCAAGGCAATTAGGAGGCTATGATGTTTTCTATTTTGTTTGCTTAATTCCTAATAACCCTGATTGTCCACCGGGGCCTAACCTGGTGGACCGATGCTTTTAGAGAGGCACCGATGCTTCTCACCATCAATGCAAATGGAAAATGGCGTGAAGTAGTGGTGGCGGTGCAAAAAAGTGGCTTTGTTTGGACTCTCGATCGTAATAATGGCAATAGTTTTTAATATTCCCTCCGTCATTAATTATAGGTTATTTAATCTCACTTTTTTCTCTTTAATTGTATGTTTTCTCTATTTCACTAGAAAAATTTAAGTGCAATTCCTACACCAAGTCATCCTAGTGATTTGGTGCAGCAATCCAATGAGATTTCTTCTCCACATCGTATCCCTTGCCACGTCAGCCTAACAAATAAACTTAACTCAGATAAAATTGTTGTCTTTTTCCTCTAAACTCCTTTCCTTCCATCCTATTCCTCGCAATCGGAAGAAATTTTCAAATCAAGAAAATCCATCCACATTTCTCAGAATTTTAAAAGAAAACAAAACAAAAGAAATTTTCAAATCAAGAAAATCTATCCACATTTCTGCACAATCTTTAAAAAAATTATGAAAAGCTCCAAGTCTTTCTCGGAAAACCAAGGAATTTGGTTCTTCGTCGGACTCCACGATTTGACGATCTGATGATAGACCGAATCTCGATTAGGAAAATGACTCTTCTACAATGCATATAGACAACAAACAATATTCCAAAGGATATCTTTGACACATTCCAAAGAAAGTGTTAATAAATTACCCATTTAAGCCCTTGGTCTATTAATCTTTTTTTATTACATTTATTATATTTACGCATCCCAATTTTAAAACAAACCAATCATTTTATCACTAATTTCAACTTTTAATAAATTCAAGGAGGGGCAAAATCATTTAAAAGAGGCTCCGTTGTAATTACCTTAATTTAGATGAAAAAACATTAAATAACAAATATTTTGAAATGGAGGGAATACATTTTAAGGCAAAAAAAAGTAAGTGAATTTGTCATCTTACTCTTAATAATTAAACTTTTTTAAAACTTTTTAAAATATCACTTTACTATTTTACTTCAAACCATTTTAAAATCCACATATTAGCATTTTTTATTGGGAGGAGAGGGGATATCTAGGAGAGAGAAGGGAAAAGTACGGAAAAAAAAAAAAAAGGGAGAGACATTTGATGACTTGAAATTTAATGACGATAATAAGGATAAAATTGTTCAAAAATAGTAATGTTATTATTACTTCAATTCGAATGAAATAACAAGTGATAAACATGAACAAGAAAGTCATTATTGGTATGGTACTATAATAAATATTTTACCCTCCTTTTTTCAATATTATCCTCGTTCTCTTTCCTTAAAATATTTTCTTTGTTTCTTCAATAGAGATATTTTGGGGAAAAAACTTTACCTGAATGCCTTAACTTTCAGAAAATTGTTCCTTTTTCTTGCTAATTGTTACACTGCTGACTCCAAATTCTGCAGAAAGCAGGACCGGGAAGCCGGGAAGGAGGAGGAATGTGGGGTACAGCGACGGACGGTAAATGGTGATCGACTCCCCTTTACACTTTAGCCATCCACACAAACAACAACAGCCAGCGGATGGGTGGCCTTGGATGCCAACACTGGCAAAATTCTTTGGACTATACTGCAAATCCCAGCAACGAGACTTCTCCAGGTCCCGTAACACTGGTGAACGGAGTCTTTTTGCAGGGTCAGTTTCAACAAATGGTCCTTTCTATGCAATGGATGCAAAAACAGGTACAATACTGTGGTCATATAACACTGATGCTACTATATATGGAGGGGCTTCGGCAAGCTATGGATGTGTTTACATCAGTACCGGATAATCGGTTAACCGAACCATTTTGCACCCGACTTGGACTAGAGGAGATTCAGTTTTTGCCTTCTGCATTGATATATGAAATTAGTGTAAACTTCATGCATATCCTATGGAAATGCTCTAATAAGAGAAAAGAGTGCCACTTACCTTTATCATGCACTTGCAAGAATATATATGAGAAATAAGGACATTGTCCTGATAATAAGAAAGTTGTTGTTCCGAAATAGGTACACGTACATTGTAAAACATGTCAAATCACTCCTGGAGTTCCCCCAAACACTTCAGTGGGCAAGAGCAACCATATAAAGGAACGTCTCCCAATGAAGTGGTCAAGGGAACTCTACGGGAAACCCGACGATTTTCACTCTGTTATCCAAAAAACTGAGGGTGATTTTCACCAGTAGTGTCAGGCGACTCCGGGAGTTCCCCCAAACACTTCAGTGGGCTAGAGCAGAGCAGTAGTAGTCAAGACTCAGAATGCAATATTGTTCCAGTGAAGTAATTGAGGGAACTCTAGGAGAAGACTGATGTTTTTCACTCTAATTTGTGATCATCTGGAAAATGCGTGTTGCCCATTTATAGTGAAAATCTGTCATTGGCAATTAGACCAATACTGATCTCCCCCATCAGCAGAAAACTGGGCAAAATACAGTGGCAAGGCTTGAATCTGGCCTGTATTGTGGGTTGGATGAGAAGGGAACAATGTTAAACATGCATCCCTAAGAACTCTTATCTTACATCCCTTATAAGAATATTCCAACTGTTCCACTTTCTGTTTACTTTAACAACAATGTACAAGCCAGTCCCCTCATACCCATCCCCCACCTGAAAATCCCGAAAACAAAAGGTAAAAACAGAAAAGATAAAGCTGCAGGGTGTCCTAAAAAAGTTCAACAAAAAAAATATAAACATAATAAAAGACAAAAGGGAATGCAAAAAGTATCTAATTTCTGCGGCCGAAAAATGAACAAGTTCATATGGAAGATAATAAAGTAAAACAAAAGATCATCAAAATTCTTTTTCCTTGTCAACCAGAGACCTAAATCTTGCAATCTAACGCTTATATGGGGCAAGGTTCAGCCCCTACCACTCTTTAACCTCAGATCATCTCTCTGATTCCAAGGGTGCCTAAGACTATAAATATCAGCATCAGCAAAGAAAAAATCAGCAACAAAAAATGCATAAGAACTACAACATCAGATCATCCCTAGAGCTCCCTCAATCACTTCATTGAATACACTTTACATGTATCCACTGAAGTGTTTGGGGGAACTCCAGGGGTCATCTGATCTTCAATGCTTTTTGTATTATAATCAATTTATAGTTCTCATGCATGCCATGCAGAAAATTAGCAGTACAAGAAACAAGATTATGGATATCAGGTCTTCCCTAGAGTTCCCTCGACCACTTCACTGGAGAGTCTTTATCGTCCACTGAAGTGTTTGGGGGAACTCCTGGGACCATCTGATCTTAAATGCCCCTTTTCCCCCCCCCTATGTTGCATTCAAGGCTTAGGCTTGATGGTAAGCTCAACCTGGAATACAACTTTTGAGCTTGCAGTTTTTATACCAATTTACATCCAGTCATGTTCTTTTCTTATAGGTTTTTTCTTGATCTAGCCAGACTAAGCTTATTGATATGCAATTCTTCAGAAACAAGATACAGCAATCTGAAGTGAACTGAGGGTTTTTTGCTTTATTTTCTTGCTACCTAATAAGAGGGTAAATGTATGCACTGCAGATCAAAGGGAAGGATTCATAAGCTAGCACAGTGACCACCAAACCTGTGAATGCTCATTGCTTGCCACATAGGCTAGGCCTCAAAACCAGAATCCCACAGTCCTGTCTAAACTCAACCCACTGGCCGCAGCACCACCCCTCACTTAAAAAAAAAATCGAAACAGACGGAAGCCAGAGGAATGGTATATTGGCAGATAGGGTGAAGTTAAAATAAGATGGAAAACAGCATGGTTTCCACATGAAGATGACAAAACAAGCTTGCCAAATATATAAAGCATATTGCAAGGCTCCTGAAGAAGACAACAACTATGACCAAAAATGACTAGATATCACATGCTAGCGCAACCTTTAGTACCAACAAATACGAAAGGCTTTAAACTGTGGTTCCACGCAAAAACTTCTTGGCAAGATAAAGAAAGCAATAAAGTTCTAACATTACATGCACAAAAAGAAAGATCACTTTCGTCAGTGCTTTTGCTCCTCCTACTGCTGTAATTGCATGTACCATCTTTTCCAGTAAAATTTACCTCCTCCATTCTTGAACTGACTTATCTGAAACATACAAAAGATAACCCATCAGAATACACAAGTATCACTGAAGAAATTAAGCCTACAGAAAACAAGAGGAGGTAAATGAAACCATTCTAAGCACATGACATGGTTCTCATCTTACCATCTCTAGAAGATGAAAGAGATCGGTCAATTTTTATTCCTCCTCTTCCACTAGATTGAATGAGCCCATGAATTCGTGGAGATGACGTGCCCAGCTTGGCATTGCTGGAAGATGGCAATGAATAGCGCCTAGTCAGACCATTCTTCTCATATTCATCTTGGCCAAACCTTGGAGAGACCTGCCCCCTGACCTTAGCCTTTGCAGACTCAGTTGCCGCCATGTAACTGGGCACCTTTGTCACACATGGTGAGCCCATCTCTAGATCATCATGCTTAGCAGGTAAAGAAGCTCTTCTCTTACTGATTTTATGGTTCTCATTGCCAGCTTGATTATCCATAAATTGCTTACTCTTCTCAGTTTTATCAACAGAGAGAATATTCTCATTTTTGTCATTGCCAATTCGATCATCCTTATCTGAGTCAGACACAACAGGATGGTCATGTAAATCATTGACTGGGCCATCAGTCATTCGCAACTCTGCAAATGTCTCCCCATCAGCAGATTTTGTTACTGCTTCCTCCATTTCTAGCTTATTGGATGGAATTTCAGTCCTACTGTCCAAATGCTCAGATGCTGGAAGATTATGTGACTTCCTCTGATTTCGTCTAGGTTGCTCACTCTCAACTGTAACCTGGACAGGCTTGTCTTTTGTGAACTGTGAAACTTTCTTCAGACTACCTTTCACCTTCTCAATCTCATTTTGTGGATGCCCCTGAGTGGAATTTGCAGAATGATCTACACCTTTCCTTGGCTTGCGTTTAGTTTTTTCTGAATCAGATGCATTGTGGATTTTGCCATTCTCAAGACTTGCAGATTGCCCTCTCCTCACACTATGTTTATCCCGAGTTTGTCCAGTTTGATACCTCTGATGCTTCAAAATAATATCCTTTTTTGGCTCCAACAGTGGTTCCCAAATATGTGACACCGTCCATCGAAGTAGCCAATTCCAAGTAGAGTTTGGTTCTTCGGTACCATATTGTAGAAGTAGAGGCATTGCAGTAGGTGACACTGAGAGCAGCTGAAAGGGTTACATTAAATGATTAAAGTTGTAATGTTCTAAAAGCATGTCTTACAAATTAATGTCAACATCATACCACTAAAAGTGTAGGAAAATTCAACTCTAATTTTGTGCTGAATTTGCTCATGAAGATCTAATTATTTCTGTTTCAGTAATATCATTGAACTTTTTTTTCTCATCTCCAAAGAAAATAGGTGAATACATGACACAGGTTCCAATCAAAAGAAAAAGATTATTCCATTGAGGAGCAATTTTCCTTTTACCACTGGCCCAAGATTAATATATTTCTACATGTTAGAAAATTGCATAAATCTGCTGATATCATATGATAGACTTCAAAACTTAACAATATCAAGCACAAGAAAGAATCAATTAGCAGAAATTCCCAAAACAAACTCACTTACCTTGCCAACAAAAGCATTTTTCAACAGATTCTGTGCTCTGTTAGATGTAGTGGTTTCACAAGACTCTGCATGTTTGACATCCTGTTGATGGAAAAATAATGTCAATATGAATGAAATATGGAAATATGCAAAGACCATCAGAATAAAGCAGATTGACAAATGGGCTTTTCCCCAACCCCTCCAACCCAAAAAATAATAATAATAATTCCTCTCCTTAATAGATAAGAAACCTGCCCTCAGCAGCTCCATATGGGTTGAAAATAAGCAATCAAATGCAAAAAAGATACTAAATCTGATACAGGAAATTTGGTAGTTTATGGATGGCGCATAATGCAGCTGCAGAAAAAATCATCATAATTCAGTTAAATGCACACCTGATTTGACTTTGAACGGACTTCAATGCCAATATCAGATCCCCTAACCATATGTCCACGAACAAGTGCCTGAAGCTTAACAATGCCTTGCACACAATATAAAGTAGCAACAGCCTGCCTCCTGACCAGATGACTACGGATAACTGCTTGCAGCATTTTGATGCCTTGGAGGGTGCTAAATGCCCGGCGAGCCTTCAAAGAAACCACTTAAGTATTAGTGTTACCAAATTGCAGCCAGAAGGAAAGGGTTTAACAAGAAAAGTATAATATGTTATCCCACGTAAATTTCAAGTACTATACACAAACCATGAGGGAAGTTGGAATTGGTTGCAGCAACATATAACAAATGTTTTTTCAGTTGAATACTACTCTTTCCATCATATTATATATGAACCAACATGAAGTCTAACCATTGATGGAAATCTTTTTGTGGTCCACTCAGCATATGAGGACTCAGTAAATTTTTAATCTACACAATAATAGATGAATATTCCAAAAGAAGCAGTCAGTTTGAACTATTCAGATCAAATCCATGTTATTATATTAGATGCCAAAAGAAAAACAATAAGAGTACATACAACATATTAACGCTGCCATTACATTATTTTTCACTTACCAGAAAATGGCATGCTATTACAAATAGCAAAGGATTTTTTAGAATTAATACATCTAAAAGAAGAGAAGCTTACCAGAAACCCTCTAAAAGCTGCTTGTGCTTTTATAGCAGCTTGCTCAAGCATCATTCTCTTAGAATCTTCCATTCGATTAAGATCTGTTGCCAATAGTACCTCTTTATCTTGCCCTTGTGAGGACAATGTTGAGCCAGTGCTTGACAATTTTGCATCATCTACTTTTTTAAACTCTGGATTCTGTTTGCTTACAGCAGTAGGACAAGGAAGTGGTTCTGAAATTACAGGTGGTTCTACAGGCAAACTGGCTGATGGTTCCTTGTTTGCAGGTAGAGTTGTTTGCTTGATTGTAGATTTCTTCAATAGGAGTAACAGATAAGTTTTATAACTTAAACTTTGTAATTCATCAGAAATTCTGATAAGTTTTTAAGACCAACTGTGATAAGACATGCAAAATATGTTATAAAGAAAATTTTCCATATGAATACAACCTCAGACAAAAAGCCAAGAATATACCAAATTTTATTGAACCAAGGGATAAAAAATTTAAGGCAGAATTTTTTTGGGTTAACAATTTCAAAAAATATTTTGCATTAGCAAGTAGAATCATTTTGTTTAAACTATTCTACACACTTCCAATTGATATTCTGCAATTAGGTGGTCTTCTATTGTAAGGGTTTTCATACTATTGCCATCTTTCTTAGTCATCAGAAATCATTCAACAGATGTTCACTCGATGAAACCCAATGTCAGATGGTGGACCGTTTAGCACTTGACCCAGCATGCACATGTTTAATTCATTTTATATGGTCTGCATGTGTGTGTGCTGGATAGTGGAGGACAGGGAGTTGGTGGGAAGGGTGACACTGAAGTTCCCATCAGGAAAAAGAGTGAATTTAGTGAATACTTACCGTAGTTTCTTTTCCTTTTGACAAATTAGATCTCGATGACTTTTTGCCAAATAGAACAGCTTTGAACCATTTTCCTGGAGATTTTCCCATATTAGAAAGGCTGATTAAAAGGTTCACTAACTTATAATGTATATAACCTGCAAATACAGAAGAATAAAATTCTTAGTGCTGGGTAAAATCAATGCATGCTTAATCAGTTAATCTCATCCAAGCTAATTAGTCATGATACCTCTTGAGATTGTTCTGCTTCGAAGAATCCCAAAAGCCACTTATGCTACTCCAATATTTTCTCCCTATTCAGGAAATAATTGATTACTTTAGCAACATAGAACATATTCCAAAATTTATCAAATAATGAAGGCAGATGTTTACTTCATGATGAAATCTCAAAAATCGTAATTATATTTCTGTGGAGCCCATGCAGCACAACCCACATATAGAGAGCAAAAAATTCATACACTTTTCATATCTAATTCCCATGTTTTAGTTGAGTTATATAATAACAAGTACTCATACCAAAATATTATCTTATTTTAGCAAATAGAGATGATACTGTGTGATATTACCCGGAACTACAGAAGAGTTTTTCAATCTGTAGATCTGATTAATTTGGTTCATTTTTTGAAGGCCTTATATGTCTTGTAATCTGGGAACAGTTTAAGCAGATAAAATCAAAATTTGTAGAGATATTTTATACTCTTCCCATTTCAAATAACATATGACTAATTTATTGAGATAACTCATTGTGCGAATTTGTTTTTTTTACTTTGCAAATTTCACTTTTGAGATGCATTGCATACAACATTTCCTTGCCTTAGACAGCTTCATGGAATCCGGAAAGAATGAGGTTGCACTAAAATGCAGCACAGATTAAATCACAAAGCATACAGAGTCATATTAACAGGAAATATTTTGAGAATTTAAGCAGATGGATAAATTGATAAAATCTAAATAAATTCCTAAAAGTAGTTCGGCTTACATGCAGGGGTTTTACCAATTGGCCCTTACAAGAACTAATATTGGTTAAAGACATCAAGACCAACACCTCATTCATCTTTCCAGTTTTCGAAAGAGAATATTAATCACAAAGCAAACTTATACTTATATCTAAATTGCCACCAAAAAAAAAAAAAAAACAATCTAAAAAATTCCAAATGAAGATGGGAAAGATCGCACAGTTGAACTGACGCACACAGGATCACCACCCCAGAAGTATCAAAATTCAAATTCCATCAATTTAGCCATAGCAATACGTTTTAAGAATCCTCAGTTCCACTCCAGCGAAACTAACCAAAAAAAAAGAACCATTTAGGAGATTGCTGAAAATGCAAAAGAATCATCGTACATTTAAAATGAATATTCAAGAAACCCACCCAACACCCTCCTAAAAAATAAATAAATAAACAAAAGTTCAAAACCAGACTCTTGCTTAAGGTGCATTGGATCTGAAACGTACCGGAACATAAGTCTAATCATACCCACTGACAAAAAGACATCAAATTAGACAGCCCAGAAACTTCAAAACCAGCCAAAACATTACATAAAAACAGAAAACAAAAGAACACAGGTAACATCAAAAAGAAGGTATCATTCGGAGATCTGAAAATGGGATGGAGAGTTTAGTTGAAGGAATAGCATAAGAATTATTCAAGACTTCTCACTCTCAGTTCCCCATCTCATGGGTTGGTTGCGCCTCTTCCGTGTTCAGCTCCCACGCTCACACTTCTCACTCTCAGTTCTCACTCCCCGAAAATTTGTTTTTTTCTTTTTCTTTTCTAATTAGAAAAAAAGTGTTCAAATCCAAAACAGTATCAAACGGCTCCGTCACGACCGTCAATGTAACTCTTTTTCTTTTCCTTTTTCTTTCTTTGTGTGTTTTGAGGAAAAAGATAGAGATACATACGGTCTGCTTGCAAAGCAGAATTTAAATTTGTAAAATACTAGAATATAAATGGAAAATTTATTATTTGCTCCATTCAAAATTAAATACTCTTAATACGTGATTGAATAATCATTTTCATAAAATAAATATATTTTTAGTTAAAAATTTTATTGACAATCTTATTATCAAAAATTACAATCACTAACTCATAAACTCCAAAAGCCAAACTACATTAAATTAGCACAAAACAAAAAAACTAAACTACATTAGTTAAAAAGATAATTTGATAATTTAAAAAAGTTAAAGATACATCTTAATTATTATACAAATTCAAACTATATAATTTTAAATTTTAAATTATTTGAAAAATATTTCATGATTTGACAGTAATCCCTTCATTTGTTGAAAAATAAAATTTTTTATATTTATTATTTTCATTCTAAAAAAAATATATTCTTATCTATAATTTTAATTTTATCGTATAATTTATTAGAATATTTTATTGATCATTCTAATACTATGAATAAGAAGTCAATATACTACAAAAATTATTTTGGAGGAGGTAAAAATTAATTAAACCTATTTTTTATTTTGAAAATCATTAAAATAATAATAATAATAATAATGGATGATAACAGTAAACGATTTAAATCCCCTTTATCTTTATTATTTATCATTCTATTCCTTGATCACTTTGAAATGGCAAATTCAATAACTAATTATGGATTAAGGTAGATTTAGCAGGTTCAGACCATTCAGTATTGGGCTTGGGACCATGACTTTTTACTTTTTGGAAAAGGTTTTGGGTTCCGTTGTTGGACTGACAGTTGTCAACAAATTTAAGACTAATTTTCATCTTTTATTAGTAGCAGATTTAGTACTGGGGCCCAGGGGCATAGACAAGTTGGTAAGGCTGACGTGACGTTTAGTTAACTCCAACGACAGGCGGGGGTTCGAAACCTATCGGGAGTAGGACGTAAGCTCTAAACGTTGGCTCTGCCAACGGCCATTGTCCCCCGTTGCGTCCTCTCCGTCAGTCCTCTGCCCTCTCGTGCACATCCCTCGATTTACCCCCACTGGCACAAGGGGCCTCTGTGCCTGTGGGTGGGGTTTCGCCCGCAAGGGACTTCCCCCGGAAATCAAAAAAAAAAAAGATTTAGTACTGGGCTACCCTCTTAGGATGACTCTCGCGTTAACCACAAAAATAGAGGCGTTCACAATGGGTCAAGGGGTGATGAGTCATCATCATATATAGGGGGCCCATTGAGTTATTAAAAATTACGTGCGATGTTGGCTTGAAATTCATCGATCCAATTGCAAGAAGGACTCGAGAGTCAATTCTTCAGAGTTCGCCCGCGAGGATCCAAATAAATCGTACAGCTTTATAAAGCTTGAAGACCAACGCAGATATCAAAGTTCGGGGGGCATTTTCTTTTTTCTTATATCTTCACATTGTTTATATATATTTTTTTTTTTTTTCTCGTCTCAAATTGATGTCATAGTGTACCAAATATATTACTATTTTTTAAAATATAGAGCTAGTCAGTTCCACCCTTTAGAAAATGGGACTAACTCATCTCAACACCTTAAATTCTTTGATCCATGGGATTAAAGTTGATTGGGACAGATCAACCCAACTCACATCTCTAATTAAAAGGTAAAATTTTTCAAGTGCCTTGGAATTTTAACCCTTTAATTATGAAAATTTTAAAAAAAAAAAAAAAAAAAAAAAAAAAAAAAAAGCTCTTCCATCCATTTTGGGCTTAAGCCCGGACAGAAGCAGTCCAGTTGAGATTTTGTAGGGATAATTTTGTTCATCCATTTTTTTTCCCTCTTTTTTCCTCTTATTTTCTTCTTCTCCTCCTTCTCTACAGATCTGGAATTGAACAAGACCGATAGAAAAGTTCTGAACTGCTGAAGATTAAAGGAGACTGTAGATCTGGCTGCTAAGGGACTCGCTATAAGCCCCCACGAGCAGCATCCTAGGCCTGGCATTCAGCCTAGCCAGGCTTTGAATGCCCAACTCAAGCAAATATGACTTGGTGGTGAGATGGCAACGATGCCCATATCAAAAAATGAACCAACATGATTCGAGAGCAAAACTTTGAATCTAGTGGCAACACTCCTAACCTATTGTGCCTGTTGTTGTATGTGTTGAATTTATCTGTCGACTGCTAGTGGTTGGCTGGGCTTGGTTGCCTGAGCAAATGATCTTTCTATTGTTTTTTCGGTAACTTGAGGTTCCTATAATAGCTTTTCCTGTAAACTTCAACTCCCAAATCAGATTTGGAATTTCTCGTGATTTCTCCTTGCTAATAATTTATGTTTTCCCGTAAATTCTCCTCTTTTCTTTATGGATGGACATATTGAGAATAAGGAGGACGGTGGCCTTTGAGGTTGGACATGGAACTTATTAAGTTATTTTACTTATTTTCTTTTTTAATTAAAACTACAAAAGTTCCCTAAAAGATTTAGGTGGTTAGATTTGCCTTGGTTTTAGAAAGAGAGAAAGAGAGATTTGTGGAGGAGGAGGATAATAGGAGAAAAATTGGATGGATAAAATTTCCCCTGTAAAATGACCTATGGGTGGTATATGGATTGCTTTCATAGTTAGAGGATGAAATCCAAACGATTTAAAATTGAAGAGTTAAAATCAGATTTTTGTAAAATTCAAGGACTTCCGAGGTTTTTACCGCTAATTAAAACCTTTTGTCTTGAGGATTTGATGTTGTTGAGTTTTGAAAAGATTTTATGGACGAAAAACTATTGTAGGCAGGTTTGGTTTTGCTGAACATAAATTAGAGTCTAAACCAATTCCGAAGAAAATCAACTCCAATTGTTTATTTATTCAAAAACATCAAATCCTCGTTCCAAAGAATCGTAAATAGAAATATCGAGTAACAAAAGTTCAGAATTTCTAATTTATACCCAACTAATATTGGTGAAATTTTAAATTAAAAATTAATTTTTTTTTTTAAAAAAAAATATTTAAATTCCAACATAACCTCGTAATAATAATAGTAAATAAATAAATAAATAAAATGAAGCCTCTTAATTATTCTATTAATTAATTAAATATTTTTGCTTTAATTCATTGATTCTCTTTGTCCGAAACCGCGTATTAGTTTTGGCATTTAATGGAATAAGAACCGACGAGGTGAGAACACAGTGGTTCCCTGTCCTTCTCAGCCTGCAGTGCATCCTCCTCCTACATGGCCATAGCCGTAGGTGGTTAAGTTACAATGAGAAAATGGAGGTTGCCCTTGCCCTTGCCCGCGAATATTGCATTGATCAAACCATATAAATAATCTTCATATCCCACAAAGATATCAATTGAATTTCCTTCTTTCTTCTATTGATAATAGAAGTTTAAAAGGAGGACAGGAATTTCAAAAGCCCAACTAACCAAAAGATTCTCATTCTTAGCAATAAATAGCCTTCCTTTACAAACCAACAGGTTCCCCAGATCCAACTGATCAGAAGGGCTACAACCTGCTCAATTCTTTATAAAAATCTGTCCCATCCCATCAATTTAAAAAGCGTTAAAACTTTCAAGATTTAAAATTTTGTTTTGTTCTGTTCTGTTTGTTGTTGCAGTGTCTCTGCAGGGATGCTGCTGCAGTACAGCAGCGGAATATGTTGTAGTGGAAAAATGAGGTATTGACAGCTATGTCTCCATTGGGGTTTATGTCGTCTGTTCATGAAGATAAATTTTTTAGGGGTTTTCTTTGTCAGTCTTTTTCCACAAAACAAGTGATTTGGATTAGGTAGCAGTAATGCATGATTAAAGTATGTGGTGACAATTGCTTACCTCTCGTTTTCACTATTTTTAGGGCCATAATCCCACCGACAGGATAATCATCACTTGGGCACAGACTCAAGAGTAAATAGAAAACCTCAAGATACATCCAAATTATGTAGCATTTTCATGTGTAATAGTTCCCGCTTTATACAAAGTTTAATATCCTAGGGGGATTGCTGCCTTGGGGTGTGACTCAAGGGTTGAGAATTGGATATGTAACTTGTAAGTCATAGGCTTGATCTCCTTCTCAATGGTTGAATTTTCTTGCAAATTCTAAATTTAGTGAGAGGGATTATGTGTGTTTGAATTCTTATTTATGTTCAAGTATAAACTTGACTTAGATATCATTGCTTATCATCACATTCATTTAAAGGGAGATACAAAGATAGAGATAAATATGATTGATCTCTTGATTTTTAAGATAATTATGAAGAAAGGCTTTAATGAGATATTATTTGTGAAAAAGTCTAATTGAGTACGACCTTAAATTGTCTGAATAATATCTTAATTCATTTTCTCACAATCATTTTATGATCTGTTTGCTTTTCCATCCTATAGATAGAGGGCATTTCAAAATCATTAAAATGATCAAGAAAAGGAAATGGGAGTCACTTTACACCAAGCCCACGTGCTGGGCTTCATGAAACTTGGAATCGTGCCGTGGTGGTGAATTTCATCCGATTTGAGATGGTCAAAAAACTGTTGATTAGTATACTCAAAAACTGCATTATCAAGTGTTTGAATACAGTGCCAATTTTGACTTCTTCATCACTATCACCAAAGCTACATGCATATGTACGGTTTTTAATATCATTGGGAATATAATATACTTAGCCATTGCATAAGCGCAGGACCAGGGATGGAGGCGAACAACCTCCCCCCCCCCACCCACCCCAGCCCTCAAGTCACTCCTACATTAACTTGCATGGAATCTTCAGTCCTTCAGTCTGAGATCTCTGAATCCATCTACCATATTAAATTCTCTCCATTTTTTTGTTTTAAAAAGTTTTCCCACATTTCACTTTCTCCTACTGTCTAGTTCCACATCTTTAGCTCCCCGTATGTTCATGATGATTTATTTCTGTAAACAACTTCCTAAGAATTGTAATTAGGTTGGGTTGAATTCCTCTTCATGGACAGACAATTTTAATGAAATTAACTTGAGTTTTTCTAGTGAATTCAATTGTTCAGAAGTTCTTAGGAAATGGGATGTTTTGATGTTTGGTTGAAGTTCTTGGTACCTGTTATACTTCTTCTGTTTGTTCCAGCTTCTATAGCACAGTTATCATCATCAGAAAGGAGAATTCTGTTTCAAGTTCAACAGCTTCTTGAATATCCACAAGTTCTTCAAGGATGGAATAACTGGACAGATTTCTGCTTTCTCCCACAGTCAACTTCTCTGGTTGTTGTCTGCTCAGGTAATCATATTACAGAACTAACTGTAGTTGGAAACAAAGCCCACCCTTCCCAGATTTCAAAACCCTCTTTAAAAGGCTTGCCAAATCCTCAGCTAACTCTGTCTCGGAGTTTTTCCATTGATTCATTCGTTACTGTACTGACCAAGCTGTCCAACCTGAAAAGACTGTCCTTGGTGTCCTTAGGATTATGGGGTCCATTACCTGCCAAGATCGATAGGTTTGATTCACTTGAAGTACTAAATATTAGTTCCAACTTCATTTCTGGTACCATTTCTCCATCCATCGCCACTTCCAGGAATCTCCGTAGTCTTGTTTTAGCTGATAATATGTTCAATGGAAGTATTCCAGATCTCAAGGCCTTAGCTGTTCTTGAGGAGCTTGATTTGAGTAATAATCCCCTTGGACCCAAGTTTCCTTCTTTAAGTAACAGTCTTGTGCGCATCAATTTTAGGAACATGTCTTTGAGATCTCAAGTTCCAGCAAATCTCATCAAGTTTAATCACCTTGAGGTACTTGACATTTCTTCAAATCAACTTCAGGGACCAATCCCTTCTTTTCTGTTTTCTTTGCCATCAATTCAGTACATCAACCTAGGCAAAAATAAACTAACTGGTGCACTTCAATCCAGTTTATCATGCCACCAGAACCTGACTTTCGTCGATATTTCGAGCAATCTTTTGATTGGAAAGTTACCTTCTTGCCTTGGATCAAATTCAAGAAACAGGAAAGTGAACATTATTTTAAATTGTTTGTCCAATACAACTTCAAAATACCAGAGACCACAATCTTTCTGCCAAAAACAAGCATTAGCTGTTGACCCCCCTGCAGTAAAAAGAAAGCAGCAATCCACCGTCAAACTTGGCCTTGTTTTAGGCATTATTGGAGGCATTGTGGCAACCGTTGCTATCCTTGGGTTCTTGATCCTGATTATGTTCAGAAGACTGGAAGGAAACAGAACTAAAGAATACAGATGTGATAGCTTTGTTTTCGAGAAAAACCCTGCTGGTACCCCCAAAACCACAATGGATGGTCGTAAGTATTCCTATTTCTCAATATCTATATCATTCTGTACAAAAACGAATTTCCCAAAAGTCATCTTTTTTCAATTTTTAACAGGATATGTGCCAAGGCCAATGAGAATGGTTTCACTAGGCCTTCCACAATATAATGTTTTCACATTGGAAGAAATGGAGGATGCAACAAATAACTTTGACGCAGCTAATCTGGTGGGAGAAGTCTCTCAGTCTCAGGGTCAGGTAAAGAGGATAGCTCAATTCTTATTCTTTTGAATAAATGCAAGTTTCATAGATGCCGGAAAATGCAGAAAATTTTCAACTTTTTTCACATATAAACCTGCTCCTTTCCTATTCTTGACAGTTTTATAAAGGTTGGCTGGGAGATGGCTCAGCAGTCTTGATAAAATGTCTGAAACTAAAACAGAAGCATTCACCGCAAAGCCTGCAGGAGCACATGGAGGTAATATCAAAGCTGAGACATAGGCACCTAGTCAGTGTTCTTGGCCACTGCATTGTCACATATCGGGATCATCCAAACACAGCTAGCACAGTCTTCATTGTGATTGAAAATGTTCCAAACGGGTCATTAAGAGATCATCTAATTGGTAAAACGATACCTAATTTTCATCTTCTCTATTCTTTAAGATTCAGTTTCTTCTCCTCTGAAAGAACAGAACCATGATCAGCTGTTTACGTTATTCTCAACTTAACTAGATTGGAGGAAGAAGGACATTCTCAAATGGCCACAGAGAATGTCAATTGCAATGAGTATCACAAAGGGAATCCAATGCTTGCATTCTGCAGGAATAATTGGGAATGATTTAAAGATTGAAAATATACTGTTGGATGAAAGTCTAACTGCAAAAATAAGCAGTTATAACATTTCCTTGCCATCAAAGGTGATCTATAAGTTTGGCATTTTCCCTTTTTCTGGATCAAGCATTAAAATTTGTCACATTTTGATCTTTTTTCTTTTCTTTAAATTTACAGATGGGTTCAGAAAGCCCTCTTAATGGGCAAGAAAATCCCAATCACCAGAGAACTACGAAAACAGATGACATTTACCAGCTTGGAGTGATTCTGCTTGAAATAATCACAGGTCGACAAATCAATTCTCAAAGTGACTCACTTGAGCTGAAGCTTGAGGTAATAATTCTAAAACCTTCAAATTCATCCTCAAGAACGGTAAATTAAACTCTCTTTACCACATTTCTAATCTGAGAATTCAACAATGGTAACCTTGTGCTTGTTTCGTTTCAAAAGTTGGAGATGAGCTTGGCAGAATCACCATTGAAACTCCGAGATATAACAGACCCTTCAATCAGAGGAACATTTGCATATGACTCTCTGAAAACCATAGCTCAGATCACATTAAATTGCCTGAACGAGGAGTCAAGCCAGCGTCCATCTATAGAAGACATTCTTTGGCATATGCAGTATTCCGTACAAGTTCAGGAAGGATGGACTAGCAGTGGAAATCTTAGTGCAAAATTCTAGAGCATAATTAGCTGGTTCTTGATCACATTTCTTGTAGTGATACTTCATCACTCTTGTGTAATTGCGTAGTCTGTAAGATTCCTAAATTTTGTTTATGCTATAAATAATGTACACTTAATAGTAAATTGTTTCTACTAGCAGCATATCAAAAATGAGTATAATAAACCCACAAAAGCGTAGCGAGAGTCAAGATCTGCTGATTATTTATTCATTTATAGAATTGCCTCTCAAATTACTGAAATGAGTAGAAAGAGTTGCGAAAAAAGGGATTTTTAAACAGGCTTTTGTTATAGTAAGGTGGAGAGGAAAGACGAAGTTTCATGAAGTTACCTAACTGAAAGTTTACTTTAGAAGACGAAGTCTACCGTAGGGATATATACTACTGAATTAAGCAAATTCTGTGGTTTATCATTCATCCCCAGCGAATAATTTGAATTTTTCCATTTCCCGCTAGATGTCGATTGAAGCATTGAATATTATGCGGCGATGTGTTGATTTGGCAGCCGAATTTTTCTTGGGATGAAAGTGATCTCTGTAATGGCAAAAGTCATAAAAAATGACGCGGCGTATAGCGAGGTTGGTAACAGAGGGATTCTACGAAGAAGCCATCAGTCTATACTCCGAACTCCATTCTGCGTCATTCCTGCCCAACAAATTCAACTTCCCTTTTCTCCTCAAAGCTTGCTCCAAGCTCAGTGCTTTTTCCCAAGCCCAGATGATTCACGTCCAACTTATCAAAGCCGGTTTTCAATCCAAGATTCATACGGCAACTGCTCTAACGGATATGTACATGAAATTCAATCACAATGACAATGCTACCAAAGTGTTTGAAGAAATTCCGGAACCAACGATCTGTTCTTGTAATTCTTTGATTTCTGGTTTTTCTCAAAATGGGTTTTTCAAGGAAGCCTTGAAGATGTTTCTTCAGCTCGTACGCATTCGGAATATTAGACCTGATTCGGTTACTATAGCTGGTTTGTCATCTGGATGTCATGATGTTGAAGAGGGCATGCAACTGCATTCTTGGGCTGTCAAGATTGGTGTTGAACCTGATGTTTACGCTGGCACTTCGCTTTTGACTATGTATTTCAACTGTAGAGACATTATTTCTGCCGAAAGACTATATGGATGGATTCCGCACAAGAATGTGGTTTGCTACAATGCATATATGTCAGGGCTGTTGCACAATGGCATTCATCATCAGGTCTTGAAGGTGTTTAACGAGATGAGACGATCATCAAATGAAAAACCGAATACAGTAACATTAATTTCAGTTGCTTCTGCTTGTACGAGCCTTAAGTATCTTTGGCTTGGCAGGCAGCTTCATGGGTACACGGTGAAGAGCGAGTTGGGATTTGAAACTAGAGTTGGAACCTCACTTATAAATTTATACTCCAAATGTGGTTCTTGTGAAAGTGCATATCAGGTATTTAAAGAACTTCAGAGCGTCAGAAACATGGTAACCTGGAATACCTTGATTGCTGGAATGATGATGAATAATCAAAGTGAAATTGCCATTAATCTGTTTGTGCAGTTGAAAGATGAAGCATTGAAGCCAGATTCAGTAACATGGAACTCCATGATCTGCGGGTTTTCCCACCTGGGAAAAGGTGCTGAAGCTTTCATGTTTCTCAGGATAATGCTCGCTGCTAGTGTCATTCCAACTCCAGAATCTATGACAGGTCTACTGCGAGCTTGTTCAACTCTATCTAAACTGTGCAGTGGAGAAGAAATCCATGCGTATGTCATCAGAACAGGGATGATTAGAGATGAGTTTATTGCTACAGCACTTATTGACATGTACATGAAATGCGGGAAACCTGCATCGGCAAATAGGGTTTTTAACCTGTTCTCTTTAGAGCCGGATGATCCAGCTATTTGGAATGCTATGATTTCTGGTTATGGCAGAAATGGAAACGGCGAAGCTGCTTCGCAGATGTTTTCCCAGATGCTGGAGGCAAAAGTTCAGCCAAACTCAGCAACTTTCAACTGCATGTTATCAGTGTGCGGTCATACTGGTCAAGTTGATCTTCTGTGGTATGTTTCCAGATTGCTGATTATTGATTATGGCTTAAAACCGACTTCAGAGCAACTGAACATAATTGTAGATCTACTTGGTCGAACTGGTAAGCTCAAGGAAGCTCAAGGTTTTTTGGAAGAAATAACTGATCCTTCTGCTTCTGTTCTCCATTCTTTGCTTGGGGCTGCAAAGCTGTATGCAGATTATGAACTAGGAGAAGAACTGGTTAAAAGGCTCTCAGCTTTGGAACCACATAATCCTTCCCCGTTTGTTATCTTGTCCAGCATCTATGCGGAATTAGGAAAGTGGAATGATGTTGAAAGAATTAGGAAGATAATAAGTGAAAGAAAATTAAGAAAACTTCCAGGCTACAGTATGACTGGAGTGACAAAAAGAAATGCTTATGCACATTAAAGAGACCTCCTTTCGAGCATCTGCCTTTCAAAACAATACTAAATATATGTTGGCAGGATGATTACTGGCCCAGAATCTCAGTTGCAGCATATCCAAAGTAGTTATCGAAAAAGTTTGTGGGTTCAGAGACAAAGCACGAGATCACATCTCTGAGTGTAATCACACCAGTTACTTCATTCTGATCAGTCACCACATAGATCCTGTGAACTGACTTCAAAGCAAGCGTGTGTATGACACTAGAAAGAGTGGCATCCGGCCTGCATGTTATGGGCGTGACAATCCTTCCAGCATCTTGGATTTCTGAAGTGATGGTACTCATGAAATTCTTGACGGTCAGCTGCCTGCATTAAGATTCATTTGAATTCATATACAGCAGCAGAAAGGTTCCCATTTCATGTGTCGATTCTCAGGTTAAAGGTCTGCATATTTCCTTTATGGGCTTATTTGATAAGAAAACTATTCATTGAAGTGATAGAGAATCTCTTGATTGAAATTCTTTTCTTCGAGAAAGAGGCAAAAGAAAAGAAGCATTTGGTGATTAACACTAAATGCAAGATGAAATTCTTTTTACCTGAAATTGGTGAAAAGATCAGGTTTAAGCAGCAAAAACCTGATGTCCCTTATGCTCAGGTTGCCGACAATCTTGTTTTTTGGGCCCTCAACAACAGGAAGACCTCCAATTTCGTTTTGTTTCATTTTCTCAAATGCTTCCAGAATAAGATCATTGCTTTGGATGCTAATGACCTGATCAATGGTTTTTCTGTAAAAATAAAAAGTTCTACTCGAACCTTCAAAACAAATTTCTTTAATAGACAGGATTTCTAACCTCGCCTGAGGACATCAAAGGAAGTCCTAAGTCGAATAATGGATGTCCAGAAATGCAGTCGAACCAATCCCTACCTCTGCATTTCTCAAGACCTTGTACCACTGCAGATTGGGTTATGAAGTTCTTAATGTCTGACTGCCCTGATTCAATTACAGGTACATTCCTCAGCCTGTACTTTGAGAGCAACAACAAGACACTCAACATTGAACTATCTGTTGCAACTGGAACAACAGGTGCCCAACGATAAGAATTCAGTACAGAGCTCACCTGTATTAAAACCTCAAAATCTTAGATCATTATGTATAGCATAGTTGTTCTCCTTTACAAAGAGGTATCTCGTGACAGTTTGATAGTATAAAACAAAATCTTTGATCGTTATGTATGGCATAGCTGTGCTGATAGAGATTAAGATAATGACAGTTTGATGTATGAAAGAAACTTTTTGATAGTCAACATGCTAAATTGGCATTAATCTTCTACGCAGTGGCTTACTGTCGTTGATTTGAATGGTTCTTCTTCTAGGATAACCTTGTAGAAATCCTCCCCCAACTTATCCACCGCTGTGGGAGCGTCTTTTGCCATTACTTTATCTGCTGTCATACCTCCAGCCACAGCTGCCCCAACAGCTGCCACAGCTAACCCAGCAACAGCAACAGGTCCTGTTGAGCCTATCGCGAGCGCTCCAAGAGTACCAGCAGCCCCAGCTCCAAGTCCAACAGCAGCTGCAGAGCTGGCCGATAATGCAGCTGCGGCAAGTCCGGCACTCTCTAGTACCCAAAGAACAACTGCAGAGAAATCTAAGATTCCCAAGTATTTTCTCCTCCAATCTGCCGTGTCCTCAACATCAACATGTCTCACAGGAGCTGCCAGAATGTTGTGGTCGGATAGCACTTTAACGGCCTCCCCAATAGGGGTGTCTGCTTGAATTTCAATCACTAATATATTGCAAGAAACCATAAGAAACTTGGTTATGAACTGCAAGATCATAGCCTGTAAATCGGGAAAGGAAAATCAGACTTTTCCTACCTTTGCCCCCAGGAACCTCTGGGAATGATGAAACTGGTATTCTTGCAAATGCTGCTGTTAGAGTCTCCTGTAATGCCTGAGGTATCTTCTTTCTGCTCTGAACCTTGTCAAAGTATGCCTCACAGCTTGCAAGTCTTGAAGTCCTTGACGCTTGTGCTTGTGCTTGTGCCATCACTTCTCTATCAGTCTTTCCTTTCTAGTAGTCTTCTTTGATCTCCACAGACACTTCTGCTCAAGAATAAAAAATCATGTCACCATATCTAACTTCAACTATCAAATGATATTCACTACAAGGAGATTGATAATTATAGAATTCGCGGTTCTCAATGGCCCAACCAATATCACCAGACAAAGGATATATCTCCTCGAAATTTAAGGTCACAGATTCCTTTTCTTAACAAAATCAAATAGCGCTAAGTTGGGTGGTAAAAAATGAAGAACTTTAGAAGGAAAAAAAAAAACCTAGGAATCTTGAATTATCCATACACCAATATCAAGAACTGTTTAAAGATATTTTTATCAGAAAAGGCTTGCAGGAACAGAGATTCAGGAAAAGGGAAGAGGAGATTCAATTATTATAGAAAAATGGTAGAATTTGCTTACCGTTTTTGGCACTCTTCAACTTGCATAGATCTCTCAAGAGGTTTTCTGGTGTGTGTGTTTAAAGCAAGATTGTTAGTGAGTTATATGGCAGTTGGTGCTGCTGGCTCTGCCATGTGTATGCCCGAAACACGTGTCATGAAACTAGCCCGACTCGGCACCTTGAATATCTCACTCGCTGAACTGGTCTTGCCTATGGAATAGAGAGAGTTTTCTTAATTAAATGTTTATTCTTTTTTAATATATAAAATTTAAAAACTTTTAACAATAAATAATGGTCACCTTCGGAGTAACGCCCGGCGCATATCGCTAAGCCAACTCGCAATTACATCATTTGTAATTATACATGAAAGAGAATAAAAATCAAATCTTATTCAATATAATAATCCTTAAAATAAAAATTAATATTTACCTAAATCTTTGAAACTAAATCAATTCTGAAAATAACTTATAGCTAAATCAATTACAAATCTTTAAAGTAGATCTTTAATTCAACAAAAACACATTAAATCACCTACAAAAGTAGAGAAAAGGAGAAAAAATAGTAATGAACCCACACAGACTCAGTAAGTAATTTTATTGTTATCTTGGGTGAAAAGGAATTATTTTTATAAAAACATTTTAACATGTTTTTACTAAATCACAGGCATAATCTTTTCAATAAAATAAAGAATATTTATAAAATAATTCTTATACCTTTCAAGAAAACAAAAAAAGAAAATACTTTGCGTAAACTTTCAAAAACACATATTTACTTGGGAAACCTATACTGGATAACTAATCCAATTTTTCTCTAGTTAGACTGATCATAAAAACTTACTTGCATGATTTGTCTACTCTCTAGTAGGTGGGTATATTTGAGAACTAGCTCACTCTGATGCACACAGAATTATAAGAGCCATACATACATACATATCATGTAATCATACATCATTCTATTCATGCAAATCAAAACACAATATATTCAAAAATATTATTATACTTAATAATACGAAAATATTTATAAGTATAGAGAAAAGAGTTTTACAAGAATTGAGAAAGGATAGGAACCCAAACCTTGAATTTCAAAATCCCAAAGAATAACCAAAACCTAAGAAAATAAAATCTCAACTTAAACCAAATTCTCTAAATCTTTCAAAAACCTTAATCCAAACTCTATCCCCCTCGAAGAGATTGTAAAATCAACCTGCGATTGAAAAATAATTTCTTAATAAATATATTGTCAGAAAAATGTATACTATATAATATAATATAATTTGATATAAAATAAATCATAAACATAATTTACAACAATTAAATTAAACAGTCAAATATTAATATAATAATAATAATAATGTGATTGTGGCACTAGAAAGGAGAAACTGGTTCTCGGTGACGACTGCATCAAACAAAAATAAAATTTAAAATTAAAGAAGCATTAATAATCATAATAATAACAACTTAAATCGAGACTGCTTTGCTTTTCCGTTTTGTTTTGCTGAAAACGGAATTCTTCAAAATAAACAGTAAACTTTCATAAAATAATTAGATTATTTAGTTTAATCCATATAATTCTCGCAACCACGATTTTGAAACGAAAGAAAATGGATAAGCCCTTCGACTTCCGAAAAAAAAGCTCTGAACTGAAATTATTTTAAAAGAAATTTTAATAAATAAAAATAAAGATATAAACAGGTGGATAAAAATCATAAAAACCCCAAATTCTAATATCCGATTCTTTAGCTTAGAAATTAAATTCAAGAATCAAAAGATTAGAAATTTGGTAAATCTTAAAATACAACTAGGATTGGGAGAATATAAAAAGGCGCAAAGTTAAAAACGGTTAAATAACCTAAAGCTAATTCCTAATCCTAAATATAGTAAGGAAAGAATCCAAATTTATTAAGAAGTTTTTAATATTTCTAAAATATCATCAGAGTTCCCACTTAAATCTAAATATAACAATTAGGTCCCTAAATTTTTTGAGTATTATAATAATCATTATCTAAATTAAGA
The DNA here is from genome assembly GCA_028571225.1 of Parsonsia alboflavescens. NCBI lineage: Eukaryota > Viridiplantae > Streptophyta > Magnoliopsida > Gentianales > Apocynaceae > Parsonsia > Parsonsia alboflavescens. The sequence goes on from JAOXNR010000013.1 coordinate 12,555,325, forward strand.
ATATATTATTAATTAAAATTTTTATAATGTAAACTAGAAATTTGAGTTTTTTTTTTCCTTAATATTTTTATTTTAAAATGCTAGTCTTTTTTTAAAACTTTATAGTATTTCATTAACTTATAAATCGTTATTAATTATAGCTCAATTCCAGCCAGGGAATATTTTAACTCAACTAATATAAACATTTACTTCTAAATAGATTAAAAGCTAAGTTTTGTAGCCTAATTAAATTATTATACAAAAATTAATTTACAATTGTCTTATTATAAGATGAGCACTAATGAGTGGCAATTTTGCCACATACAAAAGAAATGTGAAATCCAAGCATTTTCTCTCAGCGCCACTGTTCCAATACAAGTTTATCAAATTGAACAAAGAAAGAAGGGAAGGAAACAACCTGAACCATAACAGATTTCCAGGGAATCTGAAAATGATTTTAAAAAAAAAAAGGAAAAAATTGCTAGTGAATAATGTAGACATTGTCCCCCTCACCCCACCCCCTTTAAAATATGGGGCTTGGATCTAAATCAATCTCAAGGGGTAGTTCAAGAGAGAAGAATTACCAAGTCCATGTAAATTATAATTTGCCCTTATAAATATTTAATGTAAGATTCTCAACACATCCCCTTACATCCAGAGTTGGACATTTAGAGAGTTGGGCCTAATCCAACCTTAAAAACTAGCTCAAGGGGAAAAGATTGTCCAAATCCATATAAACTATAATTTATCCTTACAAATATCCGACATGGATTCTCAACATCTCCAAAGAGTTGCATGTCCTGTAAAAAAGAAGGTCCAGTACCCAAAGGGCTCGGGCTCAGGGAGTTTCTTTGTAAACTGTTGCCTGATATTCATTAAGATTTTACTGCAGCATGAATATGTGGAAATAGAAACAAGACATTTTCTCCAGGGCCAAGATCTTGAGACTTAAATGTTTAAAGGAACATGGAGCAATCAAGAACTATCTGAATCCAGGACCTTTAGGACTCAGAAATTGCTCATTCTGGGCAGAGGAATCCTCTTCAGAAATGATTCAAAGAGTGTCAGAGCCTGGGAGGGAGAAGTGAATGGCACCTCATGTGCGACACCCCTTACAGTGACAAATGTCAAATATGTAACGTTTTTACCCTTCTCTAATTTCCCAAAAGATTGACTCCAGCCTGCAACCTAGAAGAGTCCCTGAGTTAGAAACTTCACGTAGATATAATCTGCTTAAGAAGAAAGTTTCGAGCTTTGCTTGATGATACCTGTAAGCCATCATACCAAGGACTGTATCTCCGTAAAACAACGAGTCCTAGATCTTGAGCTAGCATAGTTGCAATTTTCCTTGTCTGCGTGAGTGGGATTTTTGAATCTTGATCACCACTGAGGTGCAATAGTGTTATTTTATGCTTTGAAGGAAATTTTGAACATAGTCACATTGCATAATCATAACTTAGTCCCTTATGGTAAATGAAAATTATCTGAGTATTCACAGAGATTTAATGGTGGATTTCCACTAAGAGAATGGAGCTTCAAATGTGTGGGCTGGTGTGTCACTTAGACTTGATAAACTGCCCTGTAAAGCAGAATGGGTACTTGCTGTTTCAAAATCTTGGATACAAGAGGTATGATGTTGCTGCATCTTGCATTTGATATTCTAGAGGTCTGTATGGTCCCAATTGGTACATTAAATGACTGAGCTTGAGTAAACATTCTCGTAGGAGTAGGAGAAACTTCGGTGCATGGGGTTGGGAGGGGGGGGCGGGGGCAATTGGGAGGGGAGTTGAACGTACCCTGAACAAAAGCCCCAGGTAGAGGGAGCTTGATTTATTTTGACATGCAATGCTTCCTGAACTTGCAGACTGGTGAGGTATGCAAGAATCCTTTCACTGAGGCAGGGATCACCAATTGGAATTTTCTTGGCAAGCTATCAAGAAAATCAAACGGTGTATCAGAAACTGTCACGAGAAGGATTTTTTAGACATTGAAGATACCAGCAAATATCAAGTTAGAATCTGCACAGACACATACCTTTGAATGCATGGCAGCAAGGACTCCCATGATGTGCATTTGCAGTAGGGGATGAACATATAGGCAAGAGTAGATCCCCAGGATCTATATCATTTCCAACCTCCTCTTTCATACATGTAAACATATCCTCACATTCCCGGGATACGTTCTTATGGAAGTACTCTAGTAGGTACCTTGAATCATTACAGAGTGTTCTCTTCAGAGAGAGGATTTCATCAGAACTCCATGGAACCACAAGAATTCAGCAGCATTGATACTTATTTCAATGTCTAGAAGTGGATTTCCCAACTGCATTGCAGAAGAAAATAGAACATTTGTACATACGATATTATGATTAACTTCTCAAAATGTTGCAGGTCCAAATATTCAAATTGCAAAAGATTCAAGAAATTACTGCAATTGCTTTTAGCTTGATAGGTATGACATGGGGCTGTCTATTGTATTCAAGCAACAGCAATGCAAGCTGGGGTATGTAATGACCTGAAATAAGAACAACAGTTTCTGAGTTCAGCATGGCAGCGATTAAAAATTTGAGAGAACCAAATTTGGATTAGAAAATTAGTCAACACTTCTCCTACCAAATTGTAGGGAAATTTTCTTTGAGAATACAAGATCAGTGGCAACAGAAAATATCAACCAGTTATCCACCTGCATAACTTTCCCATGATAAGTACAAATCTGAGTCTCTATATCTGGGGAATTTCTTGAACCAGCTGATGATAAATTGCAAGTTATCCTGAGCTAGAGATGACAATATAACTCAGATAGATATAAATTACAAGTAAATTTTCAGCAGTCAGGTGCATAAGCTAAAGATTGGGTTCCATTCCATGGCTAGTATGCTATACCAGTTCTTGAATCATTCCAACCCTTATAATCTGAGCTTGTATTTGAGTATGAGAATCCAACTCCAATCGGACTCTCCACGTAGAGCATGTTTGACACTGTTAGTTCTCCATATCAGATCAATTGCTGTATCCCAGACTGCTAATACAGAGATGAGCTTTCAAAAAACCAATTACCTTTATTCCAAGAGTACTTATTCCTCACCAAATGTCCATCGCTTCCCGGCTGGAATGGACCATGTTCCATAAATGCACCAAATCCAGGGGACGAGCAACCTGGGCCTAAAATTCAGAAGAAAAACAACGGAACAAATAGTATCCAAAATGAAAGAAGCAAAGAACAGCACCATAAGACATGTATGAAATCATAAAACAGGAGCAGTTGAACAGGGACTAGACAAAAGGCACCTCCATTGAACCACAATGTGAGGGGAAGTGAGGTTGGAAAAACTGAAAATAGTAAAACAGAGCTCGGCCATGTTCAGCATCTGTAACAATGTAGCCAGAGTACTGATAGAAGGAGACGTTAGCTGGTTGGCCCAGAAGAGAGCTTATTAGTTCTGCAGAAGATCTGGGGAACAAGCAACCTAATGAAGATAAAGCAATCAAGATTAAGAACTTCAGAACCATTTATTTTTATTATTTTTTTTTTTTTTTCAAATGTTACAAAGGAATGAATGAATTGGAAAGAAGGATAAAGGAGTGGAGCATCCGTTTAGCTTTCTGAACTTTGATTGATCCCCGTGTAATACGTGTTTTGTATTTTAAGATAAGAAGTAAATCTCAGCTTTTAGCTTTCTGAACTTTGATTAGTCCCCTTGTAATACGTGTTTTGTATTTTAAGATTAGGAGTGAATTTCGGCATTATCTGCCTTAGTCAAACACTAGGAAAAGCCAAGAATTGATAAATAATAGCAACTGGCAAAAGCCCATGTCTTCATCATGGAGATTGGGAAAGTTATAATTAATCCGCTTCCCTGCTCCGTCTCACACACAATCTGCAGTCCCTTCTGTATGGTAATCTTTTCTGGAAGAAAACCTCATAGGACTAAAGTCAGTGTTTTCCTCCAGGTTCAGCAATGACATTATGGGTTAGGCTGATGAAAGATTAATTTGAAATCCCAGAATCCTGCTTTATGCTTGTAAGGAGTTAATTGGTTCGTTAGTAATCAGGTTCCTTCCGAAGAAATGGCATTTAGCACTTCTCTCCCAAGTAAAATATAAAGAACTTGGAAAATAGTGTTACAATTAGGGACATATCAAGTGTGTGATTTTGTTCCGATACACAGGGCAATCAGGCAAATTTTCCTTTTTCTTTACCACTAGACTATTTGCCAATCCCATGAAAAGCATGCCACCAAGTTGCCAAAATTCCTAGGACTTCCGAAGGACAAACCTAGCACAAATTACAACAGGAAGGGAGTAGCCACACACAAATCAGTTTTCAAGTCAAGCAACCCAGAGCTATCTGCTCCACTCAATCTCAGCACCGGATCTTGGACTTATGCTGTTCACGTGATTTGAATCTTCTGGTTTTATGGAATTTGCAAATGTGTTCCAGCCCAGAAGGTATGGAATGACAAACTGCATAAAGCCAAAAGTCTAAGTATGAGATGGAGATTGTCCAGAATTTTGTAAAACAACATTCAAGCAATATAAGAATTGATGTCAAACAAAACCACATAGGAACACTCAAAAATATCCAACCAGAATCGCTTATTTCAGCTATTTCTCCTTACCCAGTTAGCAAATTCATCATGAAGAACAAGAACATAAACATTTTTTAGTCAGAACCAATAACCTTCTTTATTAAGCATGTGGAAATTTTAGAGTAAGCAATCAGCAAATTCTAAACCATCATCCTTGAATTGTTGTTCAGCTTTTGCTTATGACGTCTGATTCCAACAGTGAAGGTGTTACTAGTAGAACATTTCGAAGTTAACTAGTTCAATGGTGGAACTCTACAAACAAAAATCATATTCTTCACATGAAAGCCTGGTATTTTGTTATAGGGGAGGGTGACTGTTTGTGCATATACCAATTTTCTTCAGAAATTTATCTACCAATTCCTATGTTTGAAGTGAAAGCATATTGTTTTCTTTCTATCTTATGACTTGTGTTGTTTCGGTCAAACTGGAGTTAGGCCTTACATAGATAACGACTCGATTCTTCTATCGAAGGTTGCAATTGTCAGTGCTGTTACAACTTAACTTCTCCAAAAAAAACTTCAGTAGAATTTCTTATTTCAGCTTCTCTGTATCTAGTAGGCCCTCTTTTGTTTCTCATGCTTTGCTGCGATTCCTGGTATATTAACCTCCAACAAGATCTGATCTGAATATCTCCCCAAATATCCTATAGCTTCACATCTATATTATCTATAAGTTGTACGAGATGGAATAAGATAAAAAGTCCAAACCTCAAATCAACCAGATGATTTGAGTTTAAATGATGAAGTGCAAAAAGTAGACAACTACTTGATTTAATCCAGAACTATTATCAGATTAGCATTTTGATGAAATAAATTGAATTCTCAACAGCCAAACTGAATAAATCCATTGAGCTAAACTCTATATATCATCCATGTTGCAACTTGTTTCAGTTTCAACATCTGGGTTCATTGATCAAGTTGGGGCCACAACCTCAAAGGAATCTTTTGTTATTAAACAAGACAAGATACCCCCAACACACACACACACCAAAAAAAAAAAATTGTAATGGAATTGCAATAGCTGCAAAAATAAGTCAAAACACATAACATGGAGACTGCAGACTTCTTACATTGAAGGCTGAGATTAGAACTGCAAACTCTGCTTTCGTAATGGGGATATAAATATTCTCATCCAAATTTATAAGCTTGTTTTGAACACCTGCAATTACAGAGCAAATCAAGAAGAACCAGTAAAATGTTAATACACAAGAAATATCTCAAAGTGGACAACTACAAAGATTTCAAGGAAGAACATTACTGAGATTAAAGAAGTGGCCTGAGCCATCTGGCAGGGGCTCTACCTTCAAGACTTTCCTGACCCTACCTTCATCACTGAAACAAATGAAAGCACATTGATATGTTGACACACCATAAGATCAGTGTAAACATAGAAAGTTATCTGTCAATCTTTTATAAATGACATAAAAGCTAGGGAAGAAAATTTGAATTGGAAGAATCACATAATCATCTATGAAAGACAACATTATAAACTCAATTGAGGAACTACTAGAAATAATTCACCCATTGAAGCCTATCAACATATTTAGTAGATAGATATATAGATTACTGTCAATATGAAGGAAACAGGCACACAACATAAAAATGGATGGGATCAGACAGATTCAAGTTTCAAAATGATAGGGATCAAGGAGCTATCTCAGCATTGGTGGAGCTCTCATGTAAGCCATCAAAGGAAGGATGTATTGAAGATGAAGTTCATGGAGTTGAAGATGAAGTTTATGGAAGAAAACATGCTTATATGCAATTTCACTTCAAGTATAGGAGAACCATGATGCTATGCAAAGAAGCCATGTACAAGGACTTGTATTTCAAATACAAATATGAAGCTTCAAGAATGAAGAAGGCCTTGATGGCATTTGATTAAGACATGGAAGAACGATTTGATTTCGAAGCCATGCTCAAGAAAAATAAACTTGAAGATGAATCGGAAGGTTTGAAGCTATGGAATACAAATTCAATTCAAGGCCTTGAGGATTCTAAATGAAGAAGAAGGCATTGGAGACCTTAGATGCGAAGTTGGGAAGCTAGGAAGACTTGGAATGAAGATGACACAAGACAAAATGAAGCTGGCGCAAAGATAGCACAAGAGAGAGCCGAATGACCAAAACAGAGGCCATCCGGCCCCCAAACAGTGGCAGATCCGGAGCCTGATGTGTGCACCGGATGCTCACTGGAAAATTCCAGTAGCAATCCGGTTTGCCATCCGGTGCTGCAAGGATTTGAGCCGGCGCCGGACAGAGAGAAAAGCTAGGCACCAAATGCGATGAGCCCAAATTCCACTTGTTTTCCTTCAATTATTTTCGATATTTAACCTCTTGGAAGACTTGTTTAGAGCTTTGTTTAGGGTTTCTACTTCTTCTACTATAAATAGAACCTCATATGTAATAGAAATGAGATTAGTAACAAACAACTTACATTTGGTTTTTTATCCAAAAGACAAGATCAAAACTTGGTTTTTGAGAGTGTTATTAGTACTTCCTCCTAGGGTTCTCAGTCACTTCAACTTGGGCTTTCAATCACTTGGGTGATGTATTGAATAGTCTTTACAAATCAAGAGGATGGTTGTTGTGGATTCTTCTACAAAGGTCTTCCTAATCTCCCAAAACTAATCTTTGATGAGTCCTCTTCATTACACTTTGATTTGGTTTCTTGTTTGTGTGAAAAACTAATCTTCAACCTACAACGAATCACATCACAAAAGACAGCCAAGAAGTAAATTCTTGAATACTTAACAGTATTTTTGTTTCCACTAGACAGTAACACTTGATAGTTGGAACACAGACATCAAGAATCAAGTGAACTTCAATCTAAATGGGATATACCTTTTCCCTTTGAATGGATCGTGGAAAAATTCACATGAACCTTTAGCTCCAAGGCTGATTAGATTCCCCATTTCAGTAACTGACAATGAGAAAACCTGGACATATGCAAAAAAGATAAATTAAATGATATTACCTCTTAGGGTGCAGCACTTTGTCATGATAAGCTTGATCAAGAAAGACTTTTCTAACAATTAGGGGGACAGTATCTGAATACATAAACATGCAATAAGTATTTTCCAAATACAAGAGGAAAGAAGGATTACCTGTTTCCTACCCCAATCATATTGACGAACACCAGATGCAGGAGCAAACTGAAGCAAAATGAAACCCTCCTTTGATATCTTAAATGCCCCTGACTGTTTCATAAACCAAAACAAAGAGAATAAACAAGCAAATGTGGGTATAGCAGAATTCAATCAAAACCAATTGCATCAACATTAAAAGTAAACTAGCAAACCATACATCTAGTGGCAAAAACTCGGGAGAGCGAGGTTCCAAAGAAAGAGCAGCCTTCCCTTTATATATTGAGTATCCAACAAAGACCTTAGGTGAGAATCCACCTGTTACACATAAATTCAATTGAACTTAATAACAAAAGATCATTTCAACGTTTCAATATTTGAGAATGATTCAATGAGAAGAAACCACTAGTTTGGCATTTCATAGTTAAATATCAAGGGCTTCCACTTGCGAAAGTATCAACCGGAACCAAAGGAAACAAAACATCTCTCAGTTTAAATGAATAAAGGATTAAATTTGTTCTACCAACACGCAGCATGCTTAGAACTACAAATAAGAAAATTCCACCAAAACCTTGTAAAACAGAAAAAGAAAAATGAAAAACAGAGCAAACCTCAGCCTATACTAATTTTACAAAACCCTGTTTACATAGACCGACCTAAAGGGAAGTAAATGACATAAAACATAAACAACTTCCCTTCAGAAACCCAATAAAAAGTTCCAAAATTTTAGCTTGGGCTTAAATTTCTCATCTCCAAAAAAAAAAGAGAACGACAGAGAAAAGGGAAAAGGAAATCAAGAATCACTAAAGAATAGAAGAAATACTATAAAAGAAACCAAATTTACCTTGTTGTGAAGAAAAAGAAGAGTCGCTCGGAGACAGCTTATGCTGCTGCGGCTGAGTCTCGAAATAATCAGACTGGCGGCATTTTAAAGAAAGACTTTTGGACGAGTTGGAGAGTGAAATAGATGAGGTTCTGAAGACACGAGTGTTGAGCAGTAGGAAATGGCGTGGATGGAGGCCATGTTTCTTAGGGTTTTGGATTGTTAGTCTCCCGGTAGGAGAAGCAGCTAAAGAGAGGTTTAGCATCATCAAAATTTTCTAGGTTTTTCAGTTGTCTACTTCTTCGTGCCAAAAAGCCTATAAATTTTGAATGCTTCCAGCCTTCCGCCGCTCTCCAGCGCATAACGCCGATTCAGAATCAGAAATGGCTCTGTTCAGGACCAAATTTAGAATTTTATTTTATTTTTTAAAATAAATATATTTTAAATTTAGAATAATTAAAAATTTTGGTAAGTTAAATAAATATTCAACTCTATTTAAAAAAATATATCATATAAAGATTTTTTTACTAGAATTAAGGTAATCACATTATCTATTTGATATAACTTTGCCTCTTTTTAATTTACATTAAATTACACCTTCAAATCATCTTTCCTCTTTTCATTTTCCTCCTTTATTTTCTCTTTCCTTTCTCTCCTTTATTTGATTTTCTAATTTAAAAATTAGGATGCTTAGTATACCCAATTTGTGCATACTCCCGCTGTCAATGACAATGGTTAGGTCCCTGTTTTTCAACTTACCCGGAACATGTAGTGTTTGTAGATGGGTGGTGCCAGAAATTGTGTGAAAAAAGATCTCTGGTATTGTTTCCTTAAGCTCATGGTCTTGGGAAATTGGAATTGTTGATTTCGACTGCTGAAGCTGGTTGCATGGAATCTTCAAGCATGAACAATTGTGGACGTTCACAATGACGCCCCGGAACATACTTCTCTCATCACAATAACAACATAGCCCTTTGTCTTGGCTATCCCGTGCCTCTTGGTTAGTGATTTGATGGAATGTTAGGGTAGTCACTGGAGGGTTCGCCACACGCTGGGTTGGTGGGGGTTCAAGGACGCTAGTTGAAGGGTTGGAAGTCCCCTTGGTTGTCACTGAGGCCAGTTGGGTGTGAAATGTTGAACTTGATTTCCACTAAATCTGATTTCATTCCTCGACTAACCAAGCAACTTAATTGCATCAGCCAAGGTTCTGGGCTGTTTAATCTTGACATTAAGGCAAATTTCATTGCAAAGTCCTGCAATGAAGCATCCCACAAGGAAGTTCTCTAGTAGGCCATCTACACGATGGGAGAGCTTCTCGAAGGCTTCTTGATAAGCAGTAACTGTTGAAGATTGCCGAAGTCGAATTAAAGCTTCGATGGGTCTTCATAGTCAGTAAGGCAGAACCGAGTGAGAAAAGCCATGGTGAACTCATCCCAGGTAAGGGGACCCCGGAACATCCTGATCCACTTATGCCATTGCAAAGAAATTCCTTCCAAATTAAAGGAAGCAAGTGGAACTTGTTGGTCAACTGCAATGTTCTAGAAATCAAAATATTGCTTTGCTTGGTAAACCCATCCAATAGAATCATCTCCATGGAACTTTGGGAAGGATAATTTGAGATGGTGTTGATGGTGGGCATTGGTGGTGCCAGACCAAAGCGCATCAGGTGAGTGGGAGGACTCTCCAGGAGCAAACGAGTTAACTTCCACATTATTGTGTGGCTGGCTTCTACTAGCTCGTTGAGCTTGGACCTCTGTTAACACTGTTTATAAGGTGGCATTGATTTGATCAAAATGGGACTCATGGCGGCCTAGAATTTTGTAAACATCATTGCAGAATTTAGCATTGGTTTTTCCACGAGTGTCCATGCTTGGATCCGTAGGGCTCTGATACCAATTGGTAAGTAGTAATTTTGGGAAGAAAGATAACAGAGAAGGAGAAAGATGTTGTATTTGACAGCCTCCTTATTCCATTCCTGGCTACTAAATATATAGTCTTACATGCAACAAACAATTATAGAAATATAGAATTACCCAGATAATACAGAAATAGAGAAACTACCTACTAAAGACTAGCACTTGGCCATTATTTCAGGAACAATAAAACTATCTTGATTTAGTCTCTAGACAGATTCAAACATGCAATCCTAAATGTATAACAACAGGTTGGTGCACGTATCAGATTGAACTAGAAAATCCCCAGCTTTGCTCATTCCTCAGCAAATAGTGCTATTTAGGATACATTTTGCTATAGATTAGTTAGCATTTGCAAGGTTGTGGTAATATCCATCAATTACCGCAAATCGCCGGAATATTGGTACTCTTGTGCATACGAGGATGGATGGGCAGCTGTTGAAATATTGAGTAATATTCTTCTTCGACCATTGTTTGGTAGAGAAGAAAGAATAGAATTAGAGAAGAAATTTCATGGGAAATACTTTGCCAAACTTCAAGACAGGGATTGGCACTGGAGGGCTTTTTGGCAGGATGGAGAAGATAGAAATCACCCGACATGTAATATATTTGGTCCCAGGGGAAGGAGCCTTGATTGAGTAAATTTTCCAAAGAGCCTTCTTGTTATAATTAAACTTAATTCCATGGTTTCGAGAGATTGTCGATGATGGTGATGAGAGGGGAAATTGTCTCGGGAAAGGGGAGGATGGAGACTTAAAGAGAAGGACTACAATAGTTGGGGAAAAAAATAATAACACGTGGGATCATTATAAACTTTATTCAAACATATGAGACTAAATAGGCGAAAAGAATTTTTAAAATGACATATTTGCCCTCACATGCTAGGCACATGACTTGCTCCATCATGGGATCAAATTGACTAAAAACCTCTTTATCTTTATCAGGTAATATATATTATTTGATTTGGTAGTATAGAATTAAGACAATATGGAATATCTTGAGCCATTTTTTATGTATGAAAAACCAAAACTCATAAGTTTTTCTAATTAAAGTTTTATATGTAAAAACACTATAAAAAAAAATTCCTAATATATTTAGTAAGATTATTATACTATTTGTTTTGTTTTTTATGTTCATTTTAAGCTTTGTCGTGCATGGATTTTTATGAATAAGGATTTGAGAAATTATTTTAAAAAGTTTTGTATATAAAAAAAATTAAAATTAAAATGGTAAATTAATTCATTTTACCCAATTGATTAATTTTAACCGGATAAATTTAACTCACTTAATCCTAATTGCCTAGTTGGTTTCTCTTAACCATCAAATAAGTATTAAAAAATATTTTGAGATTTAATTCTAAAATGAATAGAAATAAACTTTTCCCGTTAAATATAAATGAGAGTTGTGGAAATATTTGATTGCTAAATAGATTTAAAATTTTAATGTTATTACAAAACAAATTTGACCTAAAATTTATTTTTGAAAGATTTGTAAGGAAAAAAATAAATTAATTCTAACATATTAATATTTTTTCTTAGTATAGAATTCTAATTTTATGACAAAACTAATTTAACCTTAAAAAATCAACTAATTTAATTCTAAATAAGTATGCACGAAAAATGAAAAAAATCTAACTTATTTAGTCATAGCAAGTTTTTATCTATTTTCAATCAACCTTTATTTTTTTTATTTGAATAACAAAAGAATAATCAAAATTCAAAACAATTGAATTTTTATAATTAAACATTTCGTGTGTAATAAAAAAAATAAAGTAAAATTTTACCTTATCATATTTAATTTAGAATTATTTTAATTTTCTTTTTCGTAATCTTCATCTTACATCTCACAAGAACTTATACTAGTACTCCTTCGCTTAAAAAAGAATGGTGTCTAAGGAAAGAATTTAGGTTCAAAATGACTGTTGTTTACACAATTAAGATAAAGAAGTATGAATAAATTACTTATTTTATTCTTTTTTAGTCAAACTTCCTTCTAACATTTTCCAATGCAATTGGCACAATTTCATTGACCATGCAATTGTCCATAAGTTTGGGTTACCCGTGGCCCATGACAACACGAAATTCCAAGTCATGATGGCTAATCACGAGAGAGTAGAATGTGTGGGGTAGTGTTACTAGATCACAATCTCCATTCAGGGCAATTCGATCACCATAGATTTTTATGTCCTTCCAATATCATCATGTCAACTCGTTCTGGGAGTACAGGGGCTTGCAACACTTGGGCCTATCGAGATAGATTATACCAACCTTAACATGACCTTCTAGGATGGCAAAGTTCCTCACACTTTCCAAGGAATGAAACATGCCAATAATGATATGCTACAAGAGAAGAACTGCAGCACCTTATATGGTACGGGCTTCCTCCTTCAACTCATTACTATAGATCAAAGTTGTCGATCTCATATCTTCCCCCCAGATATTGAACGTCTTCTGGTTAAATTTTTCCAAGTTTTTGAGCCATTGACCAGTTTGCCTCTAACAAGATCTCAAGACCACCACATTCATTACAATCAAATTTGGGATTTGTGAGTGTATGACGATACCGCTACCCTCACTATAAAAATTCGAAATCAAAAGATTAGTGTAGGAGCTTCTTCAATCTGGTTTTAGTAGACCCAATACAAGTCCATTTTCTTCATCTGTTCTATTAGTCAAGAAGATGGATGGGAATTGGCGATTCTGCGTAGATTAATATGCACTGAATAAAATGACAGTGAATGATAAATATCCAATTCTAGCATTTGATGAGTTCCTGGATGAACAACATGGAGAAAAATTTTTCTCAAAATTAGACCTATAGTCCAATTATCACTAGATTTGAGTACATTATGCTGACATCCACAATACAGCTTTTCGAACACATGAATGTTATTATGAGTTCATCGTGATGTCGTTCGTCCTCACTAATGCTCCCGCAACCTTTCAAAGTCTCATAAATGACCTTTTCCGCCAATATCTATGGACGTTCATCCAAGTCTTCTTTGAAGATATTCTAGTATAGTCACCATCTTGGGAAGAACACCTCTCACACCTGCATACGGTACTCACTATCGTATCAAGTATCAACTAACCAATTGTTTGCCAAAAGATCAATGTGTAGGTTTGGAGTCACAACAGTCGACTACATAGGCCATATTATTTCAGAGCACAGAATGGCAGTCGACCCAACCAAGATACAAGCGGTCTTTGAATGGCCCACGCCCACCACCACTAAGGATGTACGTGGCTTCCTTAGTCAAGCTAGGTATTACGGCAAATTCATTCATAATTTTGGTGTGCTCGTTGTTCCCCTTAATCGACTTCTATCCAAGGAATTATTTCATTGGAATGAAGTTGAGGTAATAGCGTTCATGCAATTAAAAGAGGTGTGAACTTCACCACCAATCCTCTGACTTCCTGATTTTTCCCAACGATTTGTAATTGAATGCGACGGTAGTGGATTGGGCATTGGGGCAAAACTTTCCCAATGAAACAAATCGATTGCTTATTTAGTGATTCCTTGAAAGGGTCGACTTTGGCGTTATCCACCGACGAGAAAGAGATGCTAGCTATAGTGAAATCCATCCAAAAATGGCATCCTTATTTGCTCGGGAATCTGTTCACCGTTCGCACTGACCACAAGAGCCTCAAATACCTATTGGAACAACGGATCACCACTCCCGCTCAAACTCGATGGCTTCCAAAACTTCTTGGCCATGATTATGAGATTGAATACAACAAAAAGGCCTGAGAATTTCCAGAGCTTTGTTATTTATCACTTTCCACACTACATGCTGAATGGTGACCAATACTCCAACAGGAGGTACGACATGACCTTTTTTATGCAAATTTGCCCAGCAAGCAACCATGCCATCTTCTAGTTCAACGTGATGGCATATGTTTCAAAATAATAGGATTATGTTGAGCCATACTTCGACTTTAATCTAGAAAGTTCTAGCCGATTGTCATTCTTCACCTGCTGGAGGACATTTGGGGTTCCACAAAACACTTTCTTGTGTCAAAAACAACCTCTTCTAGTCCAATATGCCTCGGTCGATCAAGAATTTCATACAATGGTGTGATACCTGCCAACGGTATAAGACCGATTGCATGAAGCCTACCGAGTTCCTTCAACCCTTGCCAATTCCTGCTAAAATATGGACTGAAATCTCAATGGATTTTATTGAAGGATTGCCACCCTCTAATGGGCACACTATTATTAATTTAGTTGTTGATCGACTTACAAAGTGTGCCCACTTTGTCTCTTTGAAACACCCATTCACTGATTTTGTGGATGCTAGGGCTTTTGTTGTCAATATGGTTCATCTCCATGGAATGCCCACTTCAATTGTAAGTGACCGATACAAAGTGTTCATCAGTTCATTCTACCGTGCTTTGTTACATATGCAGGGGATCAAACTCAATATGAGTTCCAATTATCACCCCTAGAAGGATGGCCAAATAGAGGTAGTGAATCACACCCAAGAAAAATATTTGCGGTGTAGGTGAACAACCTCGGAAATGGCTAGAGTGGATTCCATGGGCCAAGTATAGTTATAACACTTCTATCCATTTCTCAACTAAGATGACCTCGTTCGAAGTTGTACACGGCATATCGCCTCCAAGCATATTGGCTTATATTCCTAGCATCTGGACTGTGGATGAATACATGTGAGACCATGGTACCATTTTATGAGAATTGCGTCAGAACATTTCTTTGGCTTGTGATCACATGAAAAGTCAGGCGGACCAGCGTCGATGAGAAGCTTCTTTTGCCATTGGTGGTTATATGTAGTTAAAGCTTCAAACATATAGCTAGACCACTATTGCTTTCCGAGGGTCCTTGAAATTGGCTCCCCGCTTCTTTGGACCATACCAAATTGTTGAGCGAGTGGGTACAGTGGCTTATCGATTGGCTCTTCCTCTTGACTCCTAAATCCATGACGTATTTCATGTCAATCTTTTGTGGAAGTGTTTAGGACCAGTTTACTCCATCCACTATTCATCTTCCCCCAATTTCGGATGACTCTACCATTCTTCCTTAGCCCGAAACTGTATTGGATCTCTAAATCATTTGTAAAGGAAAGTATCGTCCGAAGTCAAAGGTTTTGATTATGTGGGCAGGGGGTCGGGTGTAGATGCAACCTGGGAGAATGAATGGCATTTTCAGAAGTCATGCCCTGATTTTATCCTTGCGAACAAGGATACTTGAGTGGGGAAGAATTGATACGTGCGCTCCAACCTGTTATTATACCTTTAGGATTGCATGCTTGACTCTGTCTCGAGATTTAGGTAAGATAATTTTATTGTTCCTGAAATAATAGCCAAGTGATGATCTTTAGTAGGTAATGTTTCTATTTTTGTATTATCAAGATAGTTCCATATTGCCATGATTGTCTGTTGCATGTAAGACTATATATTTAGTCACTGAGAATGAAATAAGAAGAACATCTTTCTCTCTCTCTCTCTTATCCTTTCTTCCCAAAATTACAACTTACCAGAATCTTTCCCCACTGATCCTCATTCCGTGGAGCACGCCGGTAAACTCTGTTCGAGAGGACAGTAGCGCGATCATCCACAACATCAAAAGAATAAACCCCATCTACAGGAATTGCGTTGGCAGGGAACTTCCGGAAACTATATAAAAATATCAATCTAATACAATTTTATATTTTTTTGGAATCAAAATTAGTTTTACGGTAGGAACCATTCCCGATGGATGATTAGAAAGCTGCACTGTTTGTCTCCCCTTCAATCCATGATTCTCAGGATTTCAGCAATTCATTTTTTTTAAATTTTTTTTAATTATAATAATCCTAAAAATTTATCCTTAATTTTCAAAGTTTTTATCTTCTTTTTTTTTTTTTGTATTTTTCTCACAATGGCGATGAAGAATTTTCATCTTCCATGGCCTTTATAATCCAAAAATATTTATGAATATATTATCAAATCTTGATTAATTTATTTGAGGTTGAATCTTTCTATAACTTGAAATTGTTAATAATGATTTATTTCTGGAAAGTTAATATGTAATTTTTATATCAATTATAAAGACGTTAAAGAAAAAGTTATAAGGGTATAATCATTAATGGGGAGAATAAGTTAAATTGGGAAAGAAAATGATGAAATACTAATTTTAGTTGTAAGTTTAAATAAATAAATATAGGTATGAACTTAATAATCCTAATCAAATTAAACATACACATATATAACTTGTCCGAGATTTAATTTTATCTAAAAAATAGATAAAATTTTATGATAGATATAAAACAAATGAATCTATTGGAGTTAAAGTAAGATTTATCAGAGATATGCAAAGAATGAATCTTATAGGAAATTTTAAAATTAAAATTAGAAAAGTTGATTAATCTTTCATAAATGCCTGTTTAGAATAAAATTCCCCATTTGAAATTAATTTAGTTAATTTTATTTTTCCATACAAATCATTTTTGCTAAATTCATAAGTTTATTTCTTAGATGATGAGGAATTAAAATTGTAAACCTTTTTTATACATAAATCTTTTGAAATTAAATACAAATATTTTTCATACAGCTTTTGGGAATCATAAATATTTCTAGGATTGAATGACTGAATAATAATGTTTTTAGAAATTTAAGTTGTAAACCTCTTTATTAATATATTTTATCAATAAATTATTTAAAAAAATAGATATTATTTTAAAAAAAAATTAGTAGTTTTCTATGCCAAATCTTGACTATTTTAGAATTTTTCTTGGAAATAAAAATGTTTTAACATTTTCAAATATAAAACATTTTTTTCCTCTCTAAAGTTAAATAAGTAAATTTATAAATAAAAAATTAAATAGTTGTGAATTTTTAATTTAACAAAATAAAATATTCCGCTCTAAAATTTTAGACTCTAATTCTAGTACATGTATAAATTCAATGGTACAAATAAACTAATGAATAAATACCAATAAAAATAACTATAAACTAATTCATATCACCGTTGTTATTATCTCATTTCCATTAATTCAATATAACCTGTCCATACTTGAAAAGATATTTTAATTTTAAATTAAATAGCAGGCAGTTTTCCACCACGCTTCACCAAAATAAAAAAAAAAATAAAAAAAAGGGAAATCATAAAATGAATAAGAAAGAGTCATAGGTGGTCAGATCCTGGATGTAAGGCTAGATATACAGTGTTTCTCCCACAGATGAGATAGGCAAGCCACCATGAAGATCGAGACGGGCGATGACTCATTCTTATTAAGGTCCCTATTTCATTTACTCAATTGATTTATTCTTCTGCACTTTCTAATTAGATATAGAATAAAGGAAAAATTAAAAATATTATAAAATTAAAATGCATCTAAGAATAGCAATAGTAGCCATAAAAGCAAGGTTTTGGATACATTGCAATTGGAGCTGCAATCTTGAATCTCCAAATAGTACTTAAAAAAGGTAAGATAATTTTGCATGAAATTAAAATACTATTTGAAGAAAATGCCAATATTTTTAAATTATTTTAGCCAATTTATTATATAAATAAATATTTTAATAATAAATAAGTAAATCTCTTTTCATTTAGACATTATTTTATTTAAATTAGTCATGATATAAAATTAGAATATCTTCTAGAAAACTTACATGGAATAAATGATAACTTAAGTCTTTCGCTAATCTTTTAGCTTAAGTGACTTAAATATTTTAAAATTATTTTTAATCATATAATAATTAAATCTATCTTAAAGATTATGAAAGAGTTACTAAATATAACACATGAGAACATTGACAAAATGTCAAATATTCGTACAAACATATAACAATTCTAATATAATTAAACATAGTTAAATTTATGTAGAAACATATGAGATTGCAGAATATGACAATCCTAATATAATTAAACAATTTATTAAATTTATCTAGAAGGAAACATTAATCTTTATTAGTATATGAAGTATGTAATATAAATCTTGTTTCATGATTAAGCAAAAAAAAAAAAAAATCACATAATTCTTTTAGAATTTAACTAAAAGCTGTTTTATTAAGTTTTTCTGTTTATTGTTTACGAATTATTCAAGTTAATTTTTCATATAAATCTTTAAAATAAATTATTAATTCCTTTTTCATCCATAAAAATCCTTTTAAAGATTTATTACCCAAAAATTCTTCATTATTATGTTTTCCCCTAAACTTTTTAACATTTAACTAGTTAAACGATTTGGACATAACTAAACTTTGTTCTAAACATTCAAAAAATGATACTCAACCTCTTATGCTTAATAAATGCTTTATCTCATGTTTAATTTGTATTTTTTTTATAAATTTTTTTAACACAAATCTTAGATAAAATCTTACGTACGTTAAGATGTATGTTTAGATTAAATTTATAAACCGTTTATTTTTGCTTTTGTTTTTTTTTTTAATACTTGTGTTCTGGATAAGTTTAAATTTTCTCATAATTTTCTTATACACATATTTTAAAAACAAATATTTAGTTTTTTCATTCTTTCCAAAATAAAATTTTTAAATCTACTTTCACAATTAGTAGCAAACTTTTGTCGATATTTTAATTTAATAACCCAATAACATTAAATCTTATATTTTGTTCCATGAAAAAAAAATCACAAAAGGTTTGAAGATAGTCAGAAACATGTTGATCTAGTTAAATATTCTTCATCCATTTAGATATTTAGGATTAATAGGTATAAATTTAATTACATTATTAAAAAAAAATGTTACTACGTAGATAAATTTAAAGACTTCAAATTTTTGTATTTGAGATAAAAAATTATAAGAATCCTAAATTATAGCTGTCAATTTGGATTTGGATCTATGAATCCCAATATAGATAGGTTGAGCCGAATTAAAATTTAGATGATCCCTTTATAGTTGGGCTTAGTGGACTGGATCCAAGAAAAGGGTTTGCTGGATTTTAAAAAAAAAAACTCTAAATTAGGATTCCTAATACAATTAAATTATTGTTAAATTTAACATAAATCTAGTTTTTGGGAGAGATTTACAGTAAATCTATCTAAAACGAAAGCATTTCCTCGAAAGATTTATAGACAGATTCCAAAGCATAGGCCACGTCTCCATCCCCTCCCCAGGCCCCACTTACAGTTTATCTTTATATCCATCCACAGAAGCTGCGCTGGTCCCAGTCCCAGAGCCATTTCCAGCGGTTTTGTGAGCTGTGGAAGCTGTTGGTAGAGGCAGAGAAAGCCATATGTAGCGGAAAAGAATGTGTTCTACAATATGTTCTCCTTTATTGAGAGTGAATATGTTAGTCCCACAATCTCAATGGAAGCAAAATTATAAGAATCTGCGTTACTGGAAATTGCCAAATTCGAAAAGGAAATTTAGCTTCTTCATTCAGCATTCCCCAATTTCTTCTTCATTCGATCACGATGATTCCTCCTTTTCTTCTTCTCCTCCTCCTCCTAAACCCACTCCAAATCCGAAAAAATCCCAGGTATGTTCTTCATTTTGCTCTTCCTGTCCTTCTTTACACTACTGTTATTCTTGAGAATCGCCCAAAGGTTTGAACTTGGTGTTATTTTCTTATAATTTTCTTCGAGGAACTTTTATGCAATGATTTGTGTGATTTCGCATATCCCAAATGCATTTCTAATTCATCTGTTCTGGATGTTTTCCTGTTCTTCTTTATCTTGATTTTGAATGAAAATAATATCTCGTTTTCTTGTAGCTGGGTTATGACCCTTCTGAGGAGTTCCTTGGGCTTTCCACCGATCCCCAACCAAGGTCTTGGCAATTTTTTTTTTCTTTGTGTTTTCTGCTCTGTATTTGTTTGTCTATTTTGAAATTTAAGATGTTCTTTTTATTGCTTACTCAGCCATTTATTTGCGAGTTTCGAGAGTAAATTGAAGATTTTTGGTTGATTGAAAGGCTTTTGTTCTTTAAGTTTCCCGTTTCCATTTATAAGATGCAGTTTTCAGAAGGCCAAAATTCTGGCTTTTAATTTACTTGGGGCCAGTCAAGGCTTTTTTGGACAAAAGTATGGTTTATTAAAAACTGCATCTCAATGATTATGGAGAATAAAATAAAATAAAACTGTGATTTTGTAGCTTGAATGCTTCCTCTAAAGGTTGTCTATTGATGTTTCATATTTGATGCAGGAAGGCTATCTCAGATTCTGCCAATCCTAGATCATGGTTTGGCCCAAATGGCCAGTATATCAGAGAACTACCTTGTCCGAATTGTAGAGGAAGGGGTTATACACCATGCACAGAATGTGGAATAGAAAGGTCTAGAGCAGATTGTTCATTATGCAAAGGAAAGGTAATGCTTCAGAAAAATAATGAAAATGATGTTGCTTTCACCTTCAGTGAGAGTATTTTTAGGTTATGAAAATTTTTCCTCTTGTGAATGATACTGATTTGAAATAATTCAAACAACTAGAGTTTCTGTAGACTTAGTTCTTTGCCTCTGTAGTGTAATGATGGTTAGCCTGTATCTTGATCTTAGCTTCTCTGTTGTCACAGGGGATTACTGCCTGTGCCAAGTGTCTGGGAGATTGTGTCATATGGGAGGAATCAATTGATGAACAGCCATGGGAGAAAGCCCGATCAGTGTATCTCTTCCACATTCTTTCATGTTTTCTATGTTAAGCCTACTGTTGCTTGGATTTTCACAATCATGTTTTCTGGTTATTTTATAACTACACTCAAGTGTCAAACTCTGTGTTGTTATGTATAACTTCACCATCCACCAAGAAATAGGCAAAGCTTCTTTTGATCTCTTAATTCATCGACAGTACTTAGCATTCATAGAAATGATAAAAAACATGCTTTTGGAAACTTTTTTGGATTTTTTTTATTCGGTGGAGGGGAATTAGAGTGGCTTGATAGTTCACATGTTCTAAAGGAGCAAAATAATTTTCTATTGTATTAATTTTATTAAGTGCCGTTTCAGTTCTCCTCTCAAGGTAAAAGAAGATGATGAAGTGGACAATTTGGACATAAAGCTAGATGTAAGGAGAAAAACCAAGCGTGTCTACCAATCTCCACCACCTGAAGTAAATTTGAAGATCAGCAGATCCCTAAAAGTTAGTTCGTCCTTTATTATCTCTACATGATTGACTTGTAGACTATAAATAATTGCTCTACCATGTGAAATTTTCCTCTGTCATTAAGCATGCTCTTGTTCTATTTTCAAAGAACTGTAGGTTATACTCTGAAGTTTAAACAGTCAAAACACCCTTTGGCTGTAGAATACGGTTTTCAAAATTAGCCTTTTTTAAGGGGCCCTTGATGGAACCAAAAGCAATTTAAGTCACATATTTTTTTAATTGGAATTGGAGATTCTTCTAGTTCAAGGTAATTGCAAATCTATTTAATTTATCTCAATGTATCTCAATTTTCTGACTTCTACCTTTCAAGCATAGGTCACGAATACCTCTCTAAGATATGTGCTTATATTTTTCCTTTAAATTATGGTTAATACTCATTGTTTTGTTTAAAGTTTTTGGATTTCAAGGTTTGAAGAAGGTCCTTAATTACATAAATGTACAAAAATTTTCCAATTTTTATTTTTCTGGACAATCTTTTTGGCTTCTCCATCAATTCATGAATTTGATTTTCCTTTTCTAGTTGAATGGTTGCAGAGCCTCAATGCTAAAACTGGGTTGTTCAGTAAGAGGATGAAGCTTATCCATGGGAATCCCTTCCTTCATGCTCAAAGGGTGGCTGCAATCAAGGTTTGAGAAATGATTAACCTCAACTTGATGTCTTTCAAATGATAGTAGTAGATAAAATTAGCATTCTTCTCCTGCAGTATGATAGATTGTTCTGCATATTGTTAATTTTCTGTCATCTTTATACTTGGTCTTCATGGTGATGCTGTTCTGAAGAACATTGCATGCAATTCACACGTTCAGTTTCCATCCTTTTTATGTGAATACAATAATATCAGAAAAATCTGTCATAGATTATACAGAATTAATTCCTGATGCTATTATCCAATATTCTGCACTTGTTTGTTAAGTAGTTCTGTTGGAAGTAAAGGATGATGTCTAACCCTTTACTTCAATCTCTCTTTACTTTTAATGTAGAAGAGTAAAGGAACCCCTGCTGCAAGGAGGCATGCTTCTGAAACTATGAAAAGCTACTTCAGTGATCCTGAAAACCGTCATAAAAGAAGTCTGGCTATGAAAGGTCCTTATTGTTCAATTTATTTTTTGAAGTGCAAACTCCATCAAATATGGGGGGAAAGGTTGGGAAAATGTTTTGTATCTATGTAATTCATGGGCTTATGATTCTGTCTTAAATTGGCTATTTTGAGAGGGAACTTTTGAGACCTTCTGCTCATCCAAGGATGAAAAATCTATTATATTTAGAGCACACTATTTTCTTACTTTCTTGTTTTCTGAATCTGTCCAATATCTATTGTCACTCTCTTCATCTGATTATGAATTAGGGTGCTCAGAATTAAAGCAATTTTTCTGACATATATAGATATTCGTAAGGTCATGTAATCATGTTAACCCTAGTATTTCTCAAAGTTTTAGGCTGAAAATGTGCTATGGTTCTAAACAATCATTGAACCAAGGCATATGACATATTTTGCTATTTGTCGCTGAATACATGTTTGACCATGTCATTTTCTTGTTGTTGAACTTGGTAATTGCATGGAATTGCTCTCATCTGGCTTATGCTCTAGAGCTTTCTGTTCTGCACATTTCGTAGTGGCCTGATTGGATATAATAATTGTGCTTCCTACCAACTTCAAGGCAGTGAATGTGCATTCTTATCAAGTAATCCTTTCAGATTTATGGTATCTTGTACTTCATGTCAGAATACCAAGAAGTTCATGCTTTTTTTCAGGAATAAAATTTTACTGCAGAAACTGTGGACGTGAAGGGCATAGAAGAAATTACTGCCCTGAAGTTCTAGATGCCCAAATGGACAGACGGTTCAGATGCCAATTATGTGGCGAAAAGGGGCATAACAGAAGAACCTGCAGAAAGGCAAAATCAAATGACCAAAAAGGACCAGTCTCAAGAAATCACCATTGCCGGATATGTGGGCAAAGTCATCATAACAGCCGAACATGCCCCAAGAGGAAAATAACAGAGGCAAGTAATAAGGTTTCCTCTGTAAGTCAGAAAAGAATTTACACCTGCAGCCTTTGCCAAGAGACAGGTCATAACAGGAAGACTTGTCCTCTTCGTAATCAATGATTCTGAAACCAAATGCAACCTCAAAGAATCAAACTTTAGGTTGGTTTTTGTTTATTTGGTATGGTATGCATCATAGGCAAATGCCTTATCTCGCTCCTTGAAGGAAGCCATCTAAAGGATCCAAGCGGGACCATATCAAGTTGGAATTTTCATCTCATTAACTTGAAGATGCCACAACAGTTGAATTCTTAACTCGGTTTTCATATGCAGTTGTGGGCAACAAATCGGTACCCCTTTTTCATAGTTGAGAACTTTCTCCAAGAGACATTTGCCTTTCTCCTTATGATGTTTCTTATTGTTGGTGTAGTTTCAATTCTTGGCAAGTTCCTCCTTGAGTTTTCTCTCCCACTTACCTATCAGTTCTTGCCATAAGAAAAGATTTACCTTTCCAATTGTGGCAATCTCAGAACGAGTCATATTGTCTTGTGATTGTCATAGGGGAAATGGTTTTCA
Organism: Parsonsia alboflavescens; assembly: GCA_028571225.1. NCBI lineage: Eukaryota > Viridiplantae > Streptophyta > Magnoliopsida > Gentianales > Apocynaceae > Parsonsia > Parsonsia alboflavescens. The sequence goes on from JAOXNR010000013.1 coordinate 12,579,332, forward strand.
TTGAAGCCTGAAAGTGTTCATACAAAGAGTATTGGTTATTTGTAATGAGATCTTGAAAATTTTATGAGAAATTCAGATTGAAACATGTTTCCTATCTATACAGATTCAAATAGCAAACAGCACAGAATGAGAATGATTGAGACAATGGTGTAATTTTTATCTTGCAAGGTATTTGAGGGGGGGGGGGGGGTATTAAATTATGTCAAGCAGGTAAAATGACAAACATTGTAGGGTTCAAATATCTCACAAGATTCGTCGGGCTAAAAATTGGAGTGAATGCAAAAGGAAAATAAATAAATCGTGATGTGTCAAAATAATTTTTTTTAATCCTTCATTTTTTTTGTTTTCCTTTATCTTTTAGAGAATAAATTCAATATTTTGTTCTCTCTTAATTTGAAAGCATGACCTCCCAATCGGAGGCAAACCCGAGGCTAAGGCTATTTTATTACTTGAGCAGGCTCCTTTTCTTAAATAATAATAATAATATTCTCTCTATCTAAAATTAAATATTTACATTTCTATTTTGATTTATCTAAAAATAAATGTCTTAATTAGTTAAAATTTTCTTTAAGAAATTAATATTATTAAATTTAAAATGATTTAAATCAACTAATTTTCTTAAAATTTATACAAGTTATTATGGGACATTTGATTTCAGACGAATTGAGTAATAACTAATAAGTACTATTTGTATGTCCCTTCTTTTGAGGTTGTTATATGGTAGTTCTAAAATTATTAAAGAAAAGCATAACAATTAAATCTATCCATAGAAATCCTAACAACATTGAAATAAATGATTAATGACATTAAAGGCATAACCAATAATGACAATTGAAGTTGACATTCTTTTTTTCCAATTGATCATTAAATAATAAAATTAATCATTTTAATCATTATACTTCATAATTTTTTTTACAATTTAGTTATTTTTAGGTGCAACTATATATATAATCAATCTTTATTGTCAATGTCGCATGACTTGTAATATCATTCAAATTTTCCATGTCACCTAAGTGTAAAATTTTGTTCCATTTAATCCAAATAACGTGTCAATAAAATATTATATATATGAAGAAATTAACAGAATAATGAAGATTCTTTTAACTAATGTGATTGGCAAACCATGTGGCATCATTAGTCGAGATTGCTTATATTCTTGGTTTTCATTCAATTGAATCACGGTAAAGTGGCTAAATTCAATTTTTTTTTTTTTTATAACAAATATAATATAATGATTAAATTAGATGATTTTGCAATTTAATGGTGAAATAAGAAAGAAAAGAAAATAGTGTTAAACCTTTCATTAATTGAAACAAAACAAATACTTCTCCCTTGGTAAGGCCAAAACAGAAAGTGGCAGTTGTGAATTGAATGGAGTTGTCTCTCTCATTATTACTTTCATAAAATTGAGGTAAGTATTTAGTACCTACTTAACAAAGATTAACAAAAACCTCATTAATTATACCATAATAAGTCAATGCATATAAAAGTCAGGGTCCCTCAGTCAAAGAACAGGACAAATCAAGAAGACTTCCCTGTTGTATTCCATAATTCAAAATCAGTTTCGAATCATGGAAAATATAGGCAAATCCAAGCTAGCTATAAGTAGGCCTCCTTGCTACACATGAATCAGAACAGCACAATTCATATTCCAAATATTCAACAATGGCCAAATCTTATTTTCTCAGGTTTTCTTGCTTTTTCTTTCTTCTTTATATTACTTTTAATGGGAAAACAAATGCTGCTGAAGAAGAGAGGAAGGCAAGAATCCCTTATCTACATAAACTATTTTCTTGTTCTGGAGCTGCCATTGCTAGTTCATAGGAGTCTTATTTCTTACACTAGCTATGAAAATTTTGTGTAACATTGCCCCATGACACGTTCTAAGGTTGTAAAAATATGTGGGATATACAAAAACGAGTTAAATTTAAAAAATTTCACATATAATGGACAGTTTATTTGAGATGTGATCAATAATTTTTTCCCCCCCTTCTCATATAGTATAAGGGATCAATGGTTGCTGAAGTCTTTGTTCTTCGTGGCAATGGCAGGTCTATATAGTGTACATGGGAGCCATTCCAGACACAGAATTTTCAGTCTCAAAACGCCATGCCAGTATACTTCAAGAAGTTGCTGATGGAAGGTAAGGAAGGGACAGAGAGAGAGAGATCAGAAACTGATGTTAATAGATTTTCTTGATACTTATGGCCTTCATTTCTATATTTTTGTCAGCTTTCTGGAGGAGCACTTGGTTAGAAGCTATACGAAGAGTTTCAATGGATTTGCAGCCAATCTCACAGAACATGAGTGTCAAAAGTTGGCTGGTAAAGAACAAAAAATGCCCTGTTTTCATAAAATAAAAGTTTTATGCTTTGGATTTTGAAAAGAAAGTGTGCAAATTCTTGTATAATTTCTGTGCAGCCCATGGGGACGTGGTGTCTGTATTTCCTAGCAGAACTCTTCAACTTCTGACCACAGAATCATGGGATTTCACGGGTGTTCCATTGAATGTCAGGCGGAATTTAACCATGGAAAGTGATGTAATTGTTGGGATTCTTGACACTGGAATTTGGCCAGAATCGGAGAGTTTCAAGGACAAGGGCCTTGGCCCAGTTCCTAAAAAATGGAAAGGAACTTGTGAAGGTGGCAAAAATTTCATATGTAACAAGTAATTCTCCCATTCTTTCTTGGTTCCTTCTTGAAAAATGATCAAGTTAAGTATGAATTCCTTGAGTGATGCCTGCATTCGTTAATCGTATCTCGACTCCTCGTGAATTTGCAGGAAACTCATTGGAGCTCGTAACTATGTGGATGACTCTGCAAGAGATAATATTGGGCATGGAAGCCACACTGCCTCAACAGCAGCCGGAAATATTGTCCCAAATACCAGCTTTTATGGAATTGCAACTGGCACTGCAAGGGGAGGAGTCCCTTCTGCAAGGATTTCTGTATACAAAGTCTGTTCTTCTGAAGGATGCAGTGAAGAAAGTGTACTGGCAGCCTTTGATGATGCCATAACAGATGGAGTTGACATCCTTTCTGTTTCACTTGGAGGAAGTTTTCCATTTCCTTTAGAACATGATGGCCTAGCAATTGGTTCTTTTCATGCAGCAGTGAAAGGAATACTCACAGTAAACGCAGCAGGGAACAGTGGCTTTGATCCAGGAAGGATCCCTAGCGTTGCACCGTGGTTGTTCTCCGTAGCAGCCAGCAGCACCAGACGCCAAATCATCAGCAAAGTTTCCCTCGGAAATGGAAAGGAAATTGCTGTAATGTTCACTACTCAAACTTCAAACCCTTATTAGATCCACGGTTTTCTTGATTTCTGATTTCATATGCAACAGGGGCGGGCAGTTAATTCTTTCCATCTGAAAGGGAAAGATTTCCCTCTGATATATGGAATTGATGCTGCCAATGCAACAGAAAACTGCAGTACAGAAGAAATCAAGTAAAAGATTTTATTTGCAGCCATCTTCGTTATGATCTTGCTATTTGTCAGATTGCATGCATAATGGTGTATCTATTTTGTAATTGCAGGTATTGTTTTTCTAACTGTCTGGACAAGGAAAAAGTAAAGGGAAAGATTGTCATTTGTAGCCAACAGCCTGGTGTTGCGGAGGCCAGAATGGCTGGTGCCCTTGGAGCCATTGCAAAAGTATATAGGAATTCTGATGTTGCCTTTGTGGTTCCTTTTCCTGCATCAATTTTGAGTAACGAACAATTTGCAGAACTTGAGAGCTATTACAAATCCACCAAGTAATCATTCTGTTGAACTCCATGTAATTAATCTTCTTGTTATTGTCTTTGACTTTGATTTCTGACACTCTGACCTGATCTTCTTTTGAACAATTTTTTGTTCATCCATAGACATCCTCGAGCAATGATCTTGTCCAGTGAACCCATAGAGGACAAGAGTGCTCCAGTGGTTGCTTCCTTCTCTTCCAGAGGACCTAACCAGCTGTTTCCACATATTCTCAAGGTGCAAGAAATCGTTTTCTTGCAGTCACCTTTGCACAATAATTCAATGTCTCATTTTGATTTACTCCGATAAATTTTAAGAAAAAGAGATTGACTTAATTCATGCTTAATTGTGCAGCCTGATATAACCGCACCAGGAGTGGACATTATAGCAGCATTTTCACCTCTTGCTTCGCCTTCAACTGATGATACAGATAATAGATCTGTAAATTACAGTTTATCATCTGGAACATCAATGGCTTGCCCTCATGTTGCAGGTGCAGCTGCCTATGTCAAATCATTTCATCCTGACTGGTCTCCCTCTGCAATCAAATCTGCCCTTATGACTACTGGTAAAATTCTAATCATCTGATACAAATTAAAATCTGGGATCTTAAAAAATTCCTCTGCCAAGATGAAAAATCTTTTCTTTATGCTTAGCTCTCCTCTTCTGCTTCCAGCCTGGCCCATGAAACCTAGCGATGCAATTCATGGAGATGCTGAATTCTCCTATGGAGCAGGGCATTTTGATCCTGTAAAAGCTGTAAATCCAGGGCTAGTCTATGAGACCACGAAAGGGGAATATGTTAACTTGCTTTGCAATTCTCAATTGGACAACACCACATTGAGGAAGATGTTTGGAGATAACTTCACTTGCCCAGATCAGAATCCGAGAGCAGAAGCCAAAGATCTGAATTACCCTTCAATGACATTTCACGTTGGGAAAAGATCATTTTCAGTGACGTTTCCACGAACAGTTACAAATGTAGGCATTGCAAACTCAACATACAAGATAAACATCGGAAGCTCTTCACAATTCAACATCACTGTGAATCCAAATGTTTTATCTTTCCAGGCCTTGAAGGAAAAGAAATCCTTCAAGGTGACAGTCTCGGCCTCAGAAAAAGGATTCAAGAGCATAACGTCTTCCTCAATTGAGTGGTCAGATGGGATCCATTCCATCAGAAGTCCAATTGTTATATACAAAAGATTAGATGACTAAGCAGAAGATCTTTAACAGCAGAAAGCTGTGGTGGGAAAAGTTTACAGTTTTTAATTAGCTTTGGAACTTTTTAGGTTTTTTCTTAGTGTTTAATGAAGTTTTTCGTCTTCAGACATAAAAAGAAGAGAAAAAGAGGGGGATTTCTACAAGATGGAAAAAGTTTCTAACTCTCTGGAGTTTGGGAGCTTGTAAAAGATGAGTTCATTGCAAGAAATCAAAATTCGATAGCATTGTTATTGGGTTCTTGATTCATTATAAACCCGAAGGAAGAAATGGAGGGTTTTCTCCAATACCCTTTTCATGGAGTATTAGAAAGCGCAATACAAAATGTGTGCATAATATGTGAAGCAGTTCTGCATTTCATCTGAAGAAACTCAGCAGAAAGACAAGAAGCAAATGGATCACAAAATTTAATGGACAAAAACAATAGATAAATTTGTATTATAATTCACGGTATGCGGTGGTTTACATAATTACATAATTGATGCCCTGTTATAACACATTTCCATAATCTATATATTGGTTTCTGCTTCATCTCCTATAGGAAAAATACCAATGCAATATTTATGTATGTTCGAGCAAAAAAATTGATGTGAAGAATATATAACATGCAAAGAGAGGATGGATTGCACCAACTTGATACTAATTCTGAAGCAGAATTCAGCAACCAAGTTACCCTCCCTGGAGACAGAGTGACATATAAAGATTGGCAGCAGTGCTAGCACGAAATCGACATTTTCCCATTGTCACACTGACTTCTGAGAGTGTTCGTGCTGTCAAGATGCCAATCAAGTGAATTTCTTTCCTGCATGTTCCAGCAAAATGTGCAAAAAACTTAAGGATCATTGCTGCAAGGACTGAAACTTCCAGCAACATAGATACGTTCTTCATATTTCAATTACCGAATAAATGATTTGCTTCAGCTACAGTAATTCTTCTGTACCATGCTGTATATTGCATATAGATGGCATTCTCAATTTTCATGATGCTTCCCACACCCGATAATCTTTACCCTCAATAGCCAGAGACCATTTCTGGGTGCCGCTTTCAGGCTCATAATGACCCGGTCCAATTTTCATGGCCACTTTGTCATCAATGATTGCCCCATATACATCCCTTTCTGCTTTCATAATCTTGACCTGAATGATCAACGAGTAAAAGGGATAAAAGTGTTAAACAGTAAATAAATTAAGATGGCTTGTTTAACGATGCAATCTAGTGATAGAATCCCTTTACCAATAGTTTCCCATAATATTGATTTATTTTGTTAGATATTCCCCCCCCCCCCCCCCATCACTATTCATAAATCACCGGTTGTCATTTTGTCAAAATTAAGATAATATTTTTTTTCTCTAAAATACCCTTATTTATGATTCTAATCAATTTAACAATCGTGACTAGGGAAAAGAGATAAAAATATGGGTAATATGATAAAAAATCAGTAAATACCTAATAAACTAAAATTAATGACTTACGAATAGTGATAGAGGAAGTATATGAAGAACAAAGGTTGACAATTATAAAAATTCACTATGAAAGAAAGGCACAGATTCTTCTAGCTGATAAGTCAGTTTCTGACAATAAATCTTTTGATGATAGATAAAAAGATAAGTGCAACAATGGGATGAGTTTTCTGTTCCAGGTCTTAAGTTTGAATAGATGGTTGAAAAAAACGAAAAAGAAGAAACTGCTACCACCCAAACAGCAATGCAGAGAAGCTCCAGTCAGTCATGAGATGATCATCTACATCCCCCCACCCATATCCAAAAAAGATTAAAAAAGAAAAGAAATAGGTTACAGTTGACCTGAGTCTAATTAATTGATCCTCTGTGACAATGTTCTATATTACCTATCGATTTCATTATAAAATATGCTTGGTTTCTTTCTCATCCCACACCAATGGTCTATATTATCTATCAATTTCATTATAAAATAAGACTGGTTTCTTTCTCATCCCACACCAGCACAGAGATTATATTAAGCATATGCATTGTTTTAACAAGAAATCAAAGGTCAATATGCCATATACAGAAGGGAGAAATAGCAGAGGAATGAATTAACTTTCTAGACTTACCGTACTCCGGCAGTGGATCTTGTTCCGCTTTCTAAAGGAAATGAGTGCTGATATTTCAGACTGATAGTTAGAGAAAATGTGATCATAGAAAACTGATGGCGTCCCAGGATGAGTCAAAATATAAGCATATCCTTGCATCTCCTTTCCACCTGGAAATCTCCAATGACCCTTAAGAGACGAGGAATACAAACAAGGAAGAGAAATCAATTGGATGCTCCATGATATATATCTTCGCTAGAAAAAAAATCCTAAAAGAAATTACAAGAAAATCAGAAAACCAAAAATGTCAACTTAATTGCAATCTTGGAAGACTAATACATGAAAAATGCTCAGCAAAATGCAGCAAGAACTAAAAAAAAACCCTGAGATAATGAACATAGAAATCACATTTTCAGCTAGAGAATGAAGAGGAAATGCTCTTTAACAAAGTATTCATTAGTAAACTGAGGGACACACTCAGTAGAGCAAAACGGCATTGTATTCAGTACTCACAAGAAGTAACGAAAATATAAAAAAAGTAATAGCTGAGATTGAGACTGCCATGTGCAGTAATTTTATGTGGATTTCGAGAAAGAGTTAAGTTAGGATTAATGTCCCCTTTTTCTTAATTTGGTGGAGTAAAAATGAAGGGAATCTTAGACATTTCTCCCTGTGCAGGCTTCATAACTCAGCTCAGGATACAATTTTTTGAACTATCAAAAGCTCACAGTTCATTTTGTTCTCTTCTTAATCCAATAAAGATATGATGTGGTATCTCTTCCTGTAAGATGCATCTTATTTTTTTTTTCTAAACCCAGAGAATCACATAAAATTTGTTTCCTCTTCTAAATCCAGAGAACCACATTTCAGGAAGATCAAAGATGAGTTGCAGAAATAAAATACCTGAGTCGATCCAGTATCATGATTCTCTATAAAGGTAACAGCACGTGAAGGCCACCACCCAACAACTCCTGGAGGCTTGCCTTTCTGGTCTGACAGTCGCCAATATTCACATTTCTCAAGTGCCTGCATCATGCAGGTAAGAAACAATGAATCAAGGGACCACCTTTTAAGTATACTTGAAGATGTGTGGAAGAATTTAAGTACTTTATATTAGTTTTAATATACTTACATTGTAATCATTTTCCTTGTTCATTTTAATTTTACATGAAATAGGAATATTTTCTTTATCTTCTGTAATTATGTTTTTTAATTGCAATAAGTTTGTCCATAGTATTCTACTCCAAGTATTTATCTTTATTAATTATTTATTGCTATTTCATACCATTAACCAATTGAGAGATATAAAACTTTGCAAGTGTAGATAATCAAGTTAATAAACCTTTATCTAGTGGTTACAAACCTATGTACCCTTCATAATTAATGTATCATGTATCTTTAAAAAAACACAAAATACATACATATATATAATATTCTTATTAATCATGTAACTATTATATCTTATGATTTAATTTTCTAAATTTTTATTATTTAACTATTAGAAGTGATTGTGTAAATTCCCCACTTAACCTTTTCATGAGGTTAATCAATTTTACAGCAAATGTTAGTATTTTCAACTCGAAAAAGGAAGAAACAAACAATGGTATATCATCTTAAATCTCATTCCCACTTTACCATAACATATACAGATAGAGATTAATTTGTAGTATAAACAAGTACAAATCAAAACACTAGAAATGAAATAATAGACACTTACAGAATGAAGAATGCCTTTCGTTGTAACATCAAATGCGCCAGCAATTCCATTAGTCGCATTAATCCAGTCAACAATCCTCTGCCTATGTGCATCTTGATTGTGCTCCATTTCCCCATAATTATAGCTCAGAGAATCCCAGTATTCCCCTACAGAAAAGTAAGGCTCAGTTGCCTCCAAGTAGTCCTTGACATAACCACCCCAAAAACCCCTAACAAAGTCAAGCCTCCAACCATCATATCCAATCTCTTTCCTGTATGTTCATAGTAAATAAAACTACAAATCACTGCCAAGAATGAATAGAAATTTAATAATTAAAAGATTGCATGCAGAGAGATTATGATATTGAATGGGATTAAAAGCCTAATTGGCTTGATTTCAATCATGACACCATGGTTAAGAACCATAAAGGCCCATCGGAATTTAGAGGTAGGAAAGCATAACAACTGGACAATCAATGAGCGGATTATCATAAAACCAACTTTATGCCATGATAATATTGTTCAATTACATATCCCATTTACAAAGGATCCAACAATCAAGTCAGTACTCTTTTCCATTGAAAGAAGAAGATGAAAATATAGGTGTCCTGAACCAAAACTTTGCTTAGCCTTGAACAGAACAAAAAACTTTCAGGAGCATGAGTATTTTGGCAAAGTACTAAAAAAACTTTCAGGCTTCTCGCTATCTACCTTTGTGGGGTTCAGACAGAATGGAAACAGAAAGCGCCCTGTACTAGATCTTCTAGAAGGTTGCCTTGAATAACAAGAATTCATAAATTACCATAAAAGAAAATAAGAAAAGAGAATCAACCTCAGCCAGCATAACCATTCTTTCAGATCCTTTCTAACAAACTCTTGTGAATGGTCAATATTTGGTGCAGCATGGAAATTATCTCCACTACTTTTATTTCCTCTTCCCTGTCATGGGAGCAAAAAAACATATGATAAAGAATCTGACTGCGAAAACAGGGAAATTTCCTGATGTCATTTCCTGGAAAACATATATACATAAGAAATATAGATGCTGCTCAGATTCAGACAACACAAATGGTTAGGTTTATCTACTACTAGAGAAGACAATTTTTTAACATTTGGATGATAAGAAACAAACTAATCTTCAGGCAACTAGTTGATTAATCAATATGATGTTGCATTTTGATGATTTGAAATGTGTCAGATGGTAAATAAGGAAATGAACCACGAAACACAACTTGCTAACCCAAGATTTGCTTTCTACCCTTTTTTTCTATTTTGACGAAAATTACAGGATAGAACTCCTGGCATCCAGATAGAAGAGGATGCACTTGACAGTATTTTCCAGGAACAGTGTTGAATTCAGCATTAGTGGGATAACTCAGAAATTGATCAACCAAAGTTTATCACATATCTGATACGATCGATGCAGTTTCTGGAAGTACACAGAAAAACTTTTGCTAATTGATCGAAGTGACAAGCAAAAAATTCTGAAAGAAGATGTTCCTAAGTAATACATCATAAATCTCAAAGTCATGTGTGGTAGCAATACCAAACCAAATACAACAAGTAGTGGGAACTGAACTAAGCCTTGGCTAAACCTTGGAAATCTTAATGCCATAATGTCTTTCAAATCCCCCTAGCCATTGTACTACTACAATAATCTTACTAAGCAGAATGCCGATGTTGTGGTACTTCCAGCCAAAGGGTAGTGGGTCACCCCTATGTCCATGAACAAAGGCTCTAGGCTGAGTAGGAGGAACAATTTTTTATTTATTATGGAGCCCAATCGTTTGATATTGATATATGAAAAGCTTTAGTTTGATCTACAATTACCTATAATAAAAACAAACAAAAAGGTTTAGTATGATCATTGTTACCTTGCCTTTCACAAACACCAAAAATACAAGCAGATGGCACAAATAGAAGGAAATGAAATACATTAAAATGGTGATACCAAGCCAATTCTTATTATATGGTTGCTCCTTTAGTTGAATTGTACTGAACCTCAAGGTATCTATTGCTTATTTAACTTCAAATTGAAGGTAACACAAGACTATCGCTAGTTCTCAGCAACAACGCAGTTTAAGCCAACAAATCCTTGTCCCAATTTCAAACATAACACCAAGACTATGAAAAGTGACAAATGTTCTCATGGTTTCTGCATTTCAGGGGGAAATTCAGGATCCTATCTCAGTAATCTTCTTAAATCTTGAATAATAGTATAGAGAGCAAAGCTTCCCAGAGAAAAACTCTAGACCCCGAACATTTCAGAGATGCTTAAATTTATAGAAGCAATTTAAATTAAATACCTGGAAGTGCGGATCATCAGAAACAATTGCACGATCATCCCAATTCATACGACCACCAAAAACGTTCCATACGCCATTCTGATTTTGGTACTGGGCACATCGATGGTTTAATACAACATCCCCCAGCACTTTCACGCCCGCTTGATGAAATCTCTTCACAACAGCTTTCAACTCTTCAAAACTTCCATATCTGTTAACCATAAAAAAATTCAAACTGTAGAAGGGGAAGAGAAATAGAGATTCCTTTTGTGTTTGCCATATTAGATTCTTTACATGGGATTCCTTCACTCTTCACTGTTAATGACAAAACCTAAAAGTCTACATCCTATTTCAGAGTTGACTGGCTTAACAATTAGCACTGTTTTGGTTAATCTCCATCAACAAATAGAATCAGAGAGTAAAAGGCAGAAGATCTGACACATATAAGAACATGGTGTCTACAGGCACCTATTCAGACAGTTCAATCATTGAAAAAAATGCAGTGGCTACATAGTGAAAGGAATAGACGATAAAAAGGATGGAGCTAAAGACAATGCAGAATGCTTGATAAACCTACTTATCAGTATCCATGTGTCATTCATGTCAAAGATGAGAGAGAAAGACAACAATAGCAACAGCCGATAGTGGATCTATACACAATTAGACCAAATGTTCACAAATTGATCCATGGCTTTAGATGTAATACAACCAATGTCAGGAGAGACAGAGTTTAAAGATATTTAACTATAACATCCATTTGCATGTCAGAAAGATCTGAAATTCTAAATTCACTGCAGATATAAAATATTTATTTATCTTTTTGTACATACATCACAGTACCTGGAGTTTAAATTGTATAAATCCCCAGGCATGTACCCTTCAGGAGAGACAGAGTCTGTTGGAGGTGGCAACCAGATAACTGTAAAACCAAGTGAAGCTAACTTAGCAGCTTTTTCTTGAAGCTCCATGTACCACCTTCCTGACTTATGGGATTCCCAATTAAATCCTTGACATAGAACTTCAAATCCAGTTCCTGTCCCTGAAGATATACTTGCAGGAGGTTTTACTAACTCAGCTTCTGCTACTTTGTTTTCGTCAAACATAGGAATAGAACTTCTAAAAATGCCATAGGCTTCTGCAGCAAGCTTCTCGATCTCCTGAAGAATATTCTCGTGGAGTTCTTTATTTTTTGTTGTCCGGGTCTTTTCAGAGGAAATATCAGTCGCCAAGTTTCTTATATCGGTAATAATTTCATTAACAGAAGCAGAAACTTCTTCATTTGTCTCAGAACTTTTATCAGTCTGAGATTGGGGATATTGATCATCCAGTGTCCTTGAACTTGAAAGAGGAACAAAGAAGTCCTTACCCATACAACTTAACCAAGTACTTTCATTTAGTTTTAGCACAAAGATAAAACCTGTGAGCTCTCCATCCAAAGTAAATGATCCTGAAGAACCATTTCTCCCATCTGTTCGCTGTAAAAATGGAAGCATATTCTCAATAGAAGAATAATGTAATTAATCGAAAAACATCAGTAACAAGCAATTCATGCAACAAACAACTACAACAACAACAATAATAACAAAGAAGCAATTCAGGTGAGACTCATGAGTATTGTGTAGCCTAAACACACTCAAACTTCTCACTGAAGAAGGGAAAAGAAGGATTAACCAATGCTTAATGGACACTTTCCCGGAGATTCCTATTCAATCCTGGTCTATTAACAATGATTATAAGAGGCAACATGGAGCCCTCCTACTTGTGTGCAATATATTTGCCCTCCAGGAAACTACTGAACTATCCAACATGTAGAAACAGCACCAACGAGGAATAAATTTCTTAAATATTTGAATTTCAAACTGCACAAAATATACATTCAAAAAAATGTGCTGAAGTATATAATCAAACTGAAATTTCAGGACAATGCCAGGAGAACTATAAAGCATAATACCCCACAAATGCAATCTAGATGAACCCCTCTACAGGAGTCAACCCTGGAATCTTCATCATTTCATTTCCCCTCACGGGAGCATAGACGCTCACTTCTCTGAAGAAAGAATAGGAATGATGACCACTCTGTGTTTTAGTCCAAGTGAGTTCTTTTCAGGGAGTGGACCATTACGGTGTAAATTCTTCATTCAATCTGTCATTCTTCTAGTAAGATTGCAGATAAATTCACATTCAACAAAAATCAGATTCTAAGCAGAATACAAGGGTAAAATCCTACCAACCAGATATATACCTGTAACAGAGTCCTTAGAGCCTTATTCTTGAATACTACTGTGTCCAATGGATATGGTTCATCTGGAAGTTCCCAGTTTCTGTTCTCATTTTTGCAGACTCCCCAGTGAACAATTACATCCCCAGGTAAGTCTGTTTCCATACACAAAAGATTCTTGGCCGTCTCTGGACACCGCTTGACAGAAACACTCAAAGAATTGTCAAAAAGAGTTTCTTTAACAATAGTATGCTCTTCATAGAACCCTTCAAGGAGGCTCTTTCTCTGACTAGGTTCTTTTAAGCCACTGTTGCTGTCTTCCGCTTTAACTTCAGTTCCTTCTGATTTAAGAAGCATGTTTGACAGTTGTCCTAAAGCTCCTGACATGGAAAATGAAAACTCAACCTTTTAGTCACCACAGAGTTTCAAATCCTATAAAGGGATTAATTTGACATATTTAAGTGAAGTTTTAACCACCAAAAAGATGTCATCTATTCAGCATGTTCTGTATCAGCAGGGAACTGCATTGTGGTATGATAGACCGTAGACCACATTTTTATCAAGATTGCATCAACAGTAGTCCTAAATACCTATTCTATCAGAATTTTTAAGCCAGTTTACCTCACATAAATCATTGAGCTCAACAACCTCTTCAAACATGGCACTTTAGAAGTCAGTGAAAGCAAAATATAATAAGTACAAAATACGAATGGAGTAGAAATTAATCCAAAAAGTAATACATATGGGAAAATTGTAAAGTGTGAGTATCTTAAACAACCTGGCCATATACCCAGTCCTTTTTTGGCCCCTATAATATTCCCATCATCATGAAGGTAGTCAATGAGAGGCACCTTGAAGTCTCTTCCACGGTGCTGATACCAGGCTCCAGTTTCCTCATCCTGTCAACATGAAAAAAAAAACAGCAACAAACTCAACTAACAGAGCTACATTTCATAAAGGATTCTTTCGTTAATTGCTGAGTTTCTCGACAAGTAGTGCAGAAATTCATACCTTCAAAACAAAGTTAATTGCCGCAATTGAACTGTTTGTGTTGAAGTCAATCTTTACTTCGAAAAAGGTTTCTCCTTCCAATATGGTCGATGATTTCTCAAGGGGTGAATCAATTGCATAGTCCTGTAATTAAAATTCAAATCTTATCTGGGCAGAATTAAGAGTAAAGAATCTAGATATTTTTCTAGCTAAAATGGCAGAAAAGAAATTAAGGACACCTTAATTGGAATAGAACCAGGGGGTATGATCTCTTTAGGAGGTTGGTCCCATTCACTGCATTATGCAAAAGAAAGTTCAACTTCAATAATTGTATAAGGCCTAAATCAATTCCAAGGCAAAAGAAGAACCAGTCCAAAATGCCAAGGTTTTCAAAACAAAATGTAACACAGCTCTGTGAAAAAGATAAATAAAATAAATTAAACAGCAAACCTGCCCAGATCACCTATATAATTAACTCCCCAATGAAGAATCCACTTCCCTGGCAGATTGCATCCTACATAGAGTTGCCAATTTTCCTGATCTTTCCCATTTACTAATCTGATTGATATCTTTCCATCCACCTGTTATTCCCAAAGAAGTAGATTAGCATCATGTTCACAGTGAAGTGAAGTATTTAGAAACTAAAAACCTATTTGGAGTGTGACAATACCATAAGATACAAAATAAATGGTCTTGGCTTAGCATCCAATAATTGGCCAAAAGTTATAAGTTGTTGGATCTTAAATTTCATATCCGTTATCATCAAACTAAAATTCTTTAGTAGTTCCCATGTGTGTCTAACATATAGATAGCTTATGTGAAAAAGAAATTCTAAAAGAAATAACAAGACGTACATGAAGTTAATGATCAGGAACTCATAAAGCAAGACGAATCATAATTATGGGAAGAACCAACCAAGTCACCCCATGATTCACTTAACTAAATTTGCACAAATTCTGAGCCCTCTCAACTTTCAACACATGTATCACGCTAAAAGATTACACTAAGCATATTAAAATAAAATTATAAAATAAATTTTAAAAAAACAACACTCACCCTTTCAGGCCGTTTCAGGGAGTAATTTTTCCGGAACAAAACATCAATAGATTCAGAAGGTTCCACAACAACTGTGTCAGTGGAACTGCTAGCTCGGATAATAACAGGTCTGGGAACTTCATTTTTGCATAAACACAATCCCCCACCATAGAAAACAGGTTTCTTGGAGAAATTTAACAAAAAACCACTAGCCCTTTTGGAATTGACACATAAATTTGGTGATCTTCTGAGAGAATAATGCAGAAATGGCTCTATAAGAACAGTCGACATTTTCTATTGATTGATCCGAGACGGAAAGAGGAGGAGGAAGATTCATTAGCAGATATATATAGCAGTTGGTGATAATGTTTTTTTCTTTCCTTTTTCTTGCCTGAATGAGTTTAATATTGATTCAGATTGAGATATTGTCCTCATCGAGGCTTTCATTCTTGTTATAATTGTGAAAAGCACCCAACCAAGACCAAGTTTCCAAAAGTAGATTTTGATTTTTCCGCTTGTGATATTCTTATACTCAGTAATGTTGAAAATTTTAAAAATAACTATTTGTAAAAATGCTACTGTGTGTTTTTTCTATGGATAGATTTTCCTAAATGCAAATAATAATAATCATATATTAGTATTTAATATTTGGTTTTAAAGATCCATTGATTTTTATTGAATGGAAAATGAATTTCTACTTTTGACATGAACTAATTAAATTCAAACGTGTTATTCATAATGCTTGTCATGTTCTTATTGGAAAGATATCATCGAAATATTTTTATTATACTTCCTAATTTTAAATTTGAATGTTTCTCGTTATAATTTTTTATATTCTAAATTTCATATTTATTTTTCTAAAATAAATAGATTTTTAATTTATAAGTTCACAATCATCTTTGATTTAGTTACACCTACTAACTTAGAAGTTCCACTACTAGCTACCAAAGAAAAAGGAGTTTATAAAGAAACCAATCATAACATCTTACTTATAAAAGATTTAAAATATATGTATCAAAATCCTATCAATGTTTATTTTCTTTAATTTATTATTTAATCCTAATTTCAAGTTTTCAGCATATGAACAAGTTGATATTATTTCATATCATTGTTTATTTTGCTAGACAATACAAATATTACAAGATCAAAGACAAGATGAATACAAATTATTGTAAAATTCTTTCTAATTTTTAAAAATTGCAATAATCATAAATTGGGGGCAAATATTGAAATTGAAAAAATATGCGGTTGCAACTTGGAAGTTTGCCAAAGAAGTGAAGGAAAAAGAGAATTAGAAGAAAAATGGTGCACTTTACGGCGGCAGAGGACTCAGGAGTATCACATGCAAAAGAAGAAAAAGGAATAAAATATTTGGCCGCCGATGAGATCTTGGAAATGGGAGCTGTACTTACATGAAAAGGGTCAAACTTTCCAGCCCGGGGTTGTTGATCCTAACGCAGAAAATTCTTAAGTCGATACTTTTAATAAAAAAATAAAAAAGAAGAAGAAGCTAACTAGCTACAGTAAGTACCTTGAAATTATATCTCATTTTTAACGTTTACAAATTCAAAAAAAATTAGTTGGTTTATCCCATTTTGAACTTAACAATATTAATTTATTAATAAATTTTTAATTAACTAGGTGAAGACATATATTATTTACAGATTATATAATTTTTTGAAGAAATTAAAAGACTTATGAATAATTATTACTATTTTTTTATAGCTTTCAGCCTATTTGACTATATAAATTAGGATCAGGATCAAAATACCGTTCAATCTCAAATTTTTTTTAAAATCATAACGGTTCCTCAAGTTTTTATGAATAGTCGAAATGGTCCAAACCACCACTTGCCAGCTACTTCCATGATGGAACAAAGTACGTGCATCGCACATGAAAGTTAATTTCGTCATTTCAAGTCAGGATTTTATTCTATTTGGTCCTACAAGTTTGGGTCAAAATACACTTCGATCCCAAATATTTTTTTAAAATCATAATGATCCCTCAAGTTTTTACTAGTAGCTGGAATGGTCTAAACCACCACTTGCTGGCTTCTCCCAAGGTGGAACAGAGCACATGCACGGCACATAAGGGTTGATTTTATCATTTCAAACCCTTCCTGTCCAAGTCAACCACTCGAAAAACTGCAATACTGGAAACATATAATATTATTTATAGATTATATAATTTTTTAAAGAAATTAAAAGATTTATGAATACTTATTACCTTTTTTTTTTTCTTTAATTTATGAATATCGTTGTTTGATGCCAAATTTCATTGTTCAATATTGGAACTAAATAGTTTGTGAACTTTTTATTTGTTAATCTATTGAATATTAGTCTTAAATAATTGAGTTTTCTAATGCGGTTCCATGAGGGTGGTTTTGCTAAGGCGCACTCGCTCCAACCGTTACCGTAACAGAATTCTTGCTACAGTGCTCATGCAGCCAACCAAGCAAAATAAGAATTCCGTTACGGTAATGGTTGGAACGCGTACTAAGGCACGCTCTGGATCGTGCCTTAGCAAATCCGTCCATGAGGGTATACTAAAAATATTTATAGACAACTATTTATGTATTTGTTTAGTTATGAAATTGAGTCCTTATCTATTCTAATAATTTATTTATTTATATGTCGAAAATTCAATTTGTTTTTTTTTTTTTTTTTGGAGAAATTGAAAAATTTTTGAATTATTTATTTATTGTAATTATGCATGTTACTCTTTTTCTAGTTTTGTTTATTTATGAAGATTATGAACGTACGTTTTATCTAGACTTATTTATTTATTTATTCATATTTTTATTTTGTTGGAAGGTTAAAAGTTTTTAGATAAATTGAACAGTCTAATAATCATTTATGAACTAAATATAATATATATATATATATATATATATATATATATATATATATAAA
>JAOXNR010000013.1:12597579-12619152 GCA_028571225.1 Parsonsia alboflavescens
ACATGGCATTGCAGTAAACTCATTGTGTCAGTAGTGTATGAAAATGGTCATCCAAAATAGATTCAATTGATTTGACAAATAGTTATGATAGTGATACAGCCACAATTTGAAATCTTTATTGCAGACCTAAACCTTCTTCTTCTTTTTTTCCTTCCCTGTCGCTTCTTCTTCTTCTCCACTGAGATGGCTTCTTCTTCATTTCTTCCTCATCTCCGCTTCACCAAAGTTCAGCTTCCAACTGTGACTTTACAATGTAAGTAATGAAATGTAAGATTTTTATAGTGTATGTATGCTTGTAGAGAAATGCATGGATTAAACTGTATTGTTGTTGATTGAATACTTGGGTTGAAAATGATGGATTGACAATAGAAAATCTGTGTTTCGAAAAGATTTATGTACATCTCGAAAAGGCTTTCGTGTGTTCGGAAATTTATAATGTGTTTCGAAATGTCTTTACTGTGGCTTGAAATGGATTTTTTGTGTCTCGAATTTCTATGTCTAGAAATGAATGGTTGTGTCTCGAAATTCATGGTTTGTGTCTCGAAATGAATGATTTGTGTCTCGAAGGGCATAGTTTGTGTCTCGAAAACACCAATCCAATAATCAAAATGGCTTTGCACATTTCTTACTCTGTCGCCTTGCTTGTTATAATTTATTTTACCAATTTCATGACTGCAGAAGAAGAATAAGAGATATGGCCGAGAATGGAGTAGAAAGAGATTGGGTCAATCTTCCCACTGAATTGTTGGAGTTGATTGCTTTCCAGCTTTGGGTTGTTGAAGACTTCCAGTTAGTATGTACTTCATGGAACAAAGCAGGGAAGGCAATAGAGTTGCCTACTATGCTCGTCGTTGTAGAGAAATCTCTCTTTTGTAGGATGGTTTTAGGTCTAGGTAGGTTATTGCAGTATACATTTGGGATTAAGATATGGAGTAGAGATGTAAAATGTTGTTATTGGAGAACTTCAAAATTTGAAAAGCTTTTGTTGGAATCATAATTGCTATTCTGTTTGATTTTGTTGCAAATAGTGTTAGATGTGGCTTCTGTATTCACTGTGCTCGGACAAGTTAGATGATCGTGATCTTGATTCAATGAAAAACATGCAATTTAAGTTAAATGACAAATTCACTATTTGTTAAAATAGTAACATTCACTGCTTGTTAGTTTTAGGGTTTAGGGTTTAGATATGACCACTTGTGTCATTGACAAATTAAATGACAAATTCACTGTTTGTTAAAATAATAACATTTATATGCCATGAACTGTATCAACGTTGATATCGCCAGCATAAAAATCCCCACCCTTCACAAAGATATTGACATCAACATTAACAAAATTTGCCGACACTTCATGATTTAAACTAGTCGATGTTGGATCATTTTCTTTAGGATGTGGGGCTTTCGTGTCGTGAGCATTTGGACAGATGACACAATTATGTAATTTTCTCTTGCATATTTTATACGTTTTCTTTCGACGATATTGTTCGTTCTAAGAGAGGAAGCGGGCCAAGTAGGAGGATTGATGACTATGTCATCCATACCTGCAATTGAATTTAAAGACGAACACAAGGGCACATGGTGGATCGAAGGTGTATATGCCGTCCTTAGTTTTTCTGTGTCAAGTGAATGACTACGACATAAAGTGTAATAATGAGCCTCATTTTCCCTACAAAAGAATTAAGGTAAATGTATTGTGGAAATATCTAATTATATGCTTATAAAATTAAAAAAACAAAAAAAATAGAAGCCAATTTCCCTTAATTTCGAGGTCAACCACTTATGTTTCGAATGGACCAATATGTCTAGAAATTTGTAATTGTGTCACGAAATACACACTTTATATCACAAAAGGAAACAAGGAGTGTATTCGAAACATAATTATCACTTTTGAAACCAAGTAATACATTTCGAGACACAAGTTGTGAGTCTCGAAAAGGACATTTTTTTAACAAAAAAATATTATATCTTTGAGTCACGAAATGCCATTATTGAGTCTCGAAATGTATCAACGTGTCTCGAAATATAGAAGATATATCACGAAATGGATCAAAAATTAATTTTACCTAGCAACAGCAATGATATGTTTATAACGTATCTCTTCTACTTCCCATCTCCGACATCCACAGATCTTCCGGAGGATATGCACCACAACATTTACTTCCTTTGGTAGATTTCCCACGACCTATTCCTCTCTATCTTGAATAGATGTAGTTTGCAACATTTTCAGGTCGATCCTCATAGCTTCTTCCTCAATTTTTTCCACAACCCACTTGGTGATAATATCTAGCATTGTAGCTGCTGCTTCCCTACTTTTGTTGAACCAAACCTGACACAAACTCCTAAAAAACTCATGCGCAGATGTAATGGGTAACTTCCAAACCTTCTTGATTGCATGGTTGAAGGACTTGACGATATAGCTCGTCATTTGGTTATTGCGATTCTTTGGACAATTTGCATGTGACCAACTCGAACATATTACCTCAACATCCAACCAACGATGAACTCCGAGGTGTATCCTTTTAATGTCTCTAAAGTACAAGTCACATGTCAGCTTGTCATAGGCATACTTCACATTTTTAAAAAGGGGTGCAACCAGAGGATTTTTGCACTTTATCTTTAAGTTTTCCTTTAGATGTCGATAACAAAAGGCATGTGGAATCTCGGGATATACTCTCTTCACTGCATGCAGTATGCCTTCATGTCGATCAGATACAATAACCAAATCATCCCGCAATCCATATGCATTTCGGAATATTCTCAAGAACCACTCCCATGAATCGTTGTCCTCCTCATCTCCAAACCTAAAAGCAAGGGGAAAGGTTTGCCCGTTTCCATCTGCACAGACAACTGGATAAATTTTGCCCTCACACACACCTTTCAAGTGTCTACATTTATAATAATTACTGACCTCATATACTTGAAACGCTCAATTGAATGACCAAGTGCACAAAATGAGCACAGAAACTGGTCATTTCGCGTATGTATATTGGTCACCGTCCCCAACATTACACATTCCAACATGTCGAGGTCTGGCAATAGCTATCTATGTAAGTTTTCTGAAGTTCCATAAGCTATGTTTTTTACATACTGTAAAAATTGTCAAGTCTTGGTGTATCCGAGCTTTACACCATAATTCTCCTGCATGTCTTGAATCACATTTTTGGGGGGTGTGATTTGCATCGGCAGGCATACATACAACCAATCGTTACTGAACTTACACTCCTGTTTTGGCTTTGCTATAGAGTTTGGATACCAGTGTGAGTCAAGACAAACTTGTGAATTACCCAAATCTGGCATTCAGCTCTACTATTTGCATATATCATGAAAGTACAATCTTTTTTGTTTTTACATCATACCTCAAATCTTCTCTTATCTGAACGTACCACGTAATATGGAAATCGATTATTAAATGAATATTCACTGACTGCTGCTGTCAATCCATCCTAGTTCTTAACGACTGCATTCTTTCCAATAAAACCCATTGGTGGAACAGTATCATCTTTTGAAAAATGCACCTCTTCGTCATCATTCCAGACCAAATTTGCAAAGTGAGTAGAAGGTTCCGATATAAATTGCTCAAATGGAATCACCTGCCTCATCCCATCGTGGAAGTTGGCATCATCAGCCTCAACGTTGCAATTATATTCTTCATCGTATTCATAATTATCATTTGTGCGAATATATCCCGATGTCCCCTCGTCATCATTTACATCAGTAAATTCCTCCTTTACATGATCATTTGGATTAGATAGAGAATTACTGTCAATATCACCACCGATACCACCCTCGTAAGTTCTCTGAATTTTATTCATAACCACAACTTTAGGATCCCCTTCCCCTTTTATGTACATGATGCCCTGCATGTTTTCAATATCTATTAATTTCATACTTTCATCACAAAATTTAGAAGCATTTGATATTTGTATGTCAAATTGGTTTAAGTTAATCTTCATGCAGTCTGCCATAGTTTTCCTTAAATCTTCATTGTTCACTTTGAATGATACGACTATTAGACACACCCTTCCATTTAGAGAACCCTCGTGAACAGCAATTCTTATGTAATCCATTTATGTAAATAATACAAAGAAACCTATTTGTCTCGAAATATAAAAAATTCATTTCGAAATATCCAATTTGTGTCTCGAAAGTCCCTTCTCTGGTTTCGAAATCCACTATGTGGTGTCTCGAAATCACTAAAACAAGTCTCGAAAGCCTCTATCTCGTGTCTCGAAATAACTAAATCAAATCTCGATAGCCGTTTCTTGAAATAAAACATATCACGACTCGAAATTTACTCACTTCGATCAAAATCTCTACAATCCTACCTTCCTTTCGTCCTCTTGCTACTACCTAAATATGCCCCAATTAAACAACACAAAACGAACAAACCCAAGCTTCCAAATATCAAAGGAAAAAAAAAACAAAGAAACAAACCGAACAACGTACCTTCAAATACCTCCTACCTTGGTCTTCTTGATTTTAGAAAACAAAAATTAGCAACCGAACACAATATAAAGCTAGTTTTTTTCTTTCTCTCCTATAAGGTAATGGTTCTTTGAGCAATTTTCTTAGCTACGGTTCAAAACTTCTGATCAAATGAATGATGTTAGTTGTGGTTTCTTCAATTCATTTTACAGGTTGTTGGGTTCGGTTGTGTGTGTTAAATGTAGAAGGATAAGATAGTAAATGCATGTTAAAGGAGAACAAACGTTAAGTTTTGGTTTTTTTAAAAAAAATTAATAGTCAAAATGGGTATAGAATGAAAAGTTAGTTTTAAACATGAGTAATTATAAAATGTTGTGAACATTTAAGTAAATAAGAAATAACTGTTTCAAAATGGGTAAAAATGAAAATGACCCTAAAAAAGATAAACAATTACCTGAGAGGTGAAAGAGGAATAGAGGAACCGGGAGAGAGTTGAGAGAATAGAGGAACTAGGAGAGAGTTGAGAGTTTCATTGACCTAGACGCATAAGGAATTACAAATCTTTGAGAGGTTTTATAGAGAGGGTAAAATGAAAAGATTTATAGGAAAACAAACCTTTTTGTAAAAAATTAATTTTTAATGAAAAAACAATGAAGAGTTTATAGATATTAAAATTCAACAATTTTAATGGGAAACAAAGAATAGTCGTATGAGATTATTCCAAATCACTTAAAAAGCTAATTTGGCTAAAAAGTATAAGATGATATGAAGTTTTTCTATGAAGTGTCTTTGCTGTTATATATATAAATAGATTTAAAAGATGAGACATTCATTTTCGAACAATTCAACATAAAAATCATAACAATCAATTACATTTATGTATAATAATATTTTTTTAATTTAAATTCTTTAAGAAACTTTCCTCCCTTCTTCGATGTTTTTCTTTCCCCTATTGTTGTGGTCCACTTCTGGTCCTCGTTATATCCTCCTTTTCTTCCCTTAAATTGCCCAGTGCCATGGAAGCCTATAAGGCCATCAAGTTGATGACTAAAGCTCACATTTAAAGAACCCTGATGTCTTTTCGTTGATATATAGATATAATATGAAAAAACAAAAAGAATTATTGTATAAGTCATCATATATATTTTTTTATTCCCTTCATTTCTCTTTAGTTTTATTAATTAATTTTCATTTTTTTACCAACAAGAAGTGAGACTATTTCTTTTCCCCTTTTTTTTTATGTGTTGCAAAAGCATAAAAAGTTTTCGATAATTATATATTTATCTTATTTTTTTACACTTATCTCAAATTTTAAAAGAATAATTGGACATTTAAGGACTGAACCTTTGGTCCTTAACCCTTTTTTTATTTTTTTTATGTTGGTTCTCAAACAAATTATCATTGGATAATTTAATCTTTCTAATTGTATTTTTTTAAAACACCAAAGCAACAACCACATGACTAACTGAATAGGGATAAATTAAGTATTATGCCATTCAATTGGTCAGAAACATATATTAACTGAAATTCTGTTGAGCTAAATTTTGATTTCTAGCTCAGCAAGAAATGAATTTAGTTAGGTTAGAAATATGAATTTAGCTCAACAAAATTCAGTTTATACCTGTTTTTGACAAATTGAAAAGTGTAGTATTGAATTTTCCCATGTTAATCTGGTTAAGAGGTCATTGACTGAATTTTTCGATGGTTTTTTTTTAAAGAATAGGGTTCGAAGAACCAAATTATCCAATAATAATTTGTTCGAGGATCAACATGACAAAAAAAATAGGTTAAGAACCAAAACGTAAAACTGATCAAAGGTGAGGTTTTTAAATATTCAATTACTCAATTTGAAAATTATCTTCCATTCTTTTCAAATTCTATGTTGTCGTACTTTCATTCTCGATTTAAATTAAGATTCAACTATGAAAATTTAAATAAAATTTTTAAGTTTCTTAGTTTAGAAGTATTAAAAAAAGTTGCACAAAAGAAATTAGTACTCTAATAAAAACATTAAAATATATTTAAAAAATGCATAAATTGTTTGCAGTATATTATTAATCATAAATTTGATTTTTTTTTCCAAAAGAAAAAAAAAAAACGAGAAGTGAGTAAGTAGCATTTATTATTATCTGTTGCATTCTTGATCACAAATGTAAAAATATCTATAGATATATAGATATATATATATATATATTTATTTATTTATATATGTCTTTTTTAAGAAAGGCAGCCATGGTACGAGTGATGGCATATTCTCCCAACAAAACGGGGTCATACTCCAAATTCCAATTTAGTTTCTTTAATTGCTAGAATAATAAGATTGACCTTTACCTTAATCCGCGCTCAATTTCGTCCAAAATGCCTTACACACAAACTTTCCACACGTTGAATAATACTATACTTCAAAAGTTTTTTTTATTAAAAAAAAAACCTCATTTATTTAGAATTGAATACTTTTTTCATTTTTAATTATTTAAAATTGAATGTTTTATTTTATAAATTAATTAAAAATCTATGAATAAATTGACATTATATTTTTCAAAAGTGAACTAAATCAAATGATTTTCTTAAATTTTGAACAAATTAAAATAAAATATCTAATTTCTAACGGAAAAATATAAAGTTAAATATCTTTATTTATATTTTGAGATATATGAAATTGAATATATACTTTTAAATAAAATTGATATTATCATATTAAAAATTAACTAAGATAATTTGTTTCTTTTTTTAAAATGAAGGGTTATGGATTAAGTATAATACAATAATTTTCAATTTTTCCTTATATATATATTTAAGAAGTAATTAAAATAAGATTATTTGTCACAAAAATATTCTAACTTGCTCAAGAATTCTTTTTATACATCTTAAAAACAAAATAAAAACTGGGACGTGTTTGTTTTTTTGTTTTTCTTCCGAATTTGGAAGTCTTCCAACCAAAATACCGCATAGTCCTACAAGTTGTTTGAATTAATCAATGGCAAGAGCTGTCGATCGGGGTTTGCCCAATCCAACCCTGTCCCAATCTCAACGGCAACAAAATTTAAGCCGTTAGGACAAATTAATCCCATTTTTTGAAGGACTGTCAATCGTAATCCAGTCAAATCTTGCAAGGATCCTGGTTGCGATGGGTTAGTCCTTATATATATTTTACCTTTTTTTTAATTTTAAAAATATTTAAAATAAACAATTTTTAGTTTTCACACTAATTTAAAAAAATGCAAAAAATAATAAACAAAATGAAAAAAAATTAGAGAAAAATGTAGAAAATTATTAAATATAAACTATACGTAAAAATGAAAATCTCAATTTCAAGATTTAAAACTCATTATCGTTCCAACAAAAAAAAATCTAAACAAAGAGTTTAAGTTTCAATAAAAAAAAAAAAAGACTATAAATAATAATACTGTAATAGTAATAGAAAATATATATTTTTTATAATTATAAAAAATAAATAAAAAAAATAAAATAACTTTTTTAATATCTTTAGATCCAAGAGGCATCTTCTCTAAACTTTTCATTGATCCTTGATCCTAAAGAGATGGATTAAAAAGTCTTGATTATAATTAAGATAGATTTTTCAAATTTAATATTTAAAAAATCTGAAGTAGGATCGGTTCGAAAGACCCAGCCCATTTTAACATAACGGCTTAGAAAAGTTTATACTCAACGATTCAATGGTCCAGAAAAATCATCCCTGCCATAAATTAGGGTTTTTAAACTCCAACAAATTTTTTCTTTAAAATAGAAACCTTTATTGATATATACACACAAGAACAGAACACAGCTCACGCCAACCCTCAAGAACATCACGAAGAGCCAAGATTTTTTTACTCTCTCTCTACAAGTCCCTCTTTTTTCTTGTGAATTAGCTGAAGATGGTGAAGGGTCCAGGTCTTTACTCTGATATCGGAAAAAGGGCTCGAGGTTTTCTTCTGTTTTTGCATTCATTTTTTTTCCTTTCTGGAATATGGTTAGATATTTATGAACTTGTGTGTGTTTCTAATGGTGTTTGATTGTTGTGGTTTTAGATCTTCTGTACAGGGACTATCAGGGCGACCACAAGTTCACCCTCACTACTTATACTTCCACCGGAGTGGTTAGCCCCCCTTTTTATTTCTTTTTGTACGGAGATGTAAATAATTAAATTATGGAAATGTGTTAATGGAGAATTTTCTTTTTTCAAGATTTTTTCTGTTAGGATGGAAATGTTTCTGTATGCTTCAGATTAGTTATATGCTAAATTTGTATCCTCAATATCATGGAATTCAGTTAGACTTTGTAAAAGCTCTTTTTGGCATAAATTTTCATGGGTTTTTGTTTGAGTGACTAAAGAAAAAGAAGACAAATGATGCGGTGTTGTTCAAGCATGTGTCCTTTTGACTCCCTGGAAACTGGGAATGTTGGAGAATGGGATTAGAAGGAGAAAAGTCTGCATCAATTGTATACTGAGGAGTATTTTGTTTGCCTTGATACGAGTTTACATAATCATGTGATTCAAGTTGATGTTCTTCTGCTTCAAATTGTGTAATACAGGGAAAATTTTGGTGGCTGCCCATTTCATCGTTTAGAAGTTGTCTGTATGTTTATCATTGTGGTCTATTTTTCTTTCTCCCAAATGTGTCTTTTTACTAGTTCAAATAGTAGAATTTATCTTTATTTTGTGTTAACAACACATTTTGGAAAATCTTCGTGCTGATCATGGTTGTATCCTAGTTCTTGTAACTCTTGTTCAATTTTTTAGAAGTTTTAATAGCATTCTGGAGAAAAGATTAAGTCTTTCACTGTTTCTTGAGATATGTGATAGAAAATCTAAACTTATCAACTACTCAAGAGAGCTTAAAAAACATTATTTGGTTACTTTCTTTTGCTAAATAAATATTGTAATTGTCTCATATGCTTTCTTTTTTATTTCCACTTGGCCAAACAATTAACTGAAAATGCCCTTTGAGTTTTAGTAATTAGATAGAGCGGCTGCTGTTACTATTTTGCCTTTGAGAGTCTGTTTAAGTTGAAATCTTTATGGTGTATTAATATGCTGTTGCTTCTGGAGGTTTGTACTCTGAGCTTTCTAACGTTTATATCTATTTATAAGTTTCAAGATTCAATTAGATCTGCATGCAAAATTTCCAGCTTCTTATGCTCGAAGATACTCATTCTTTGGTTGGTTTCCACATATCAGGCTATCACATCCTCAGGAACCAAAAAGGGTGAAACTTTCCTGGCTGATGTCAACACCCAGCTGAAAAACAAAAACATTACCACTGATGTAAAAGTTGATACCAACTCAAATGTAAGTTTAAACATTCAACCCACTTGTGCCCTCCCAAAATAGAGATGTATTTGAGCTTGCTCGTAACTTCAACTGTTTTTAAATTATTGGATGATATAAAAGTTGAAAATAGTTGACTACTACTTGAGAAAATGTTGTTGAAAGTTGACAGGCTCTGATGTTTGTAATTCACTATGATTTAGAGAATGCTACATGTAGCGTGTTTTTGGTGCCTGATGTGAATTATTGTGAGGATGACATTCCTCATTATGTTATGGTGTTTTGTAACACTCTTAAGATGTTGTTAAGAAGAATGTACTGTAATTATAATCGGTTTTTACTAAATGAAACAATATGTTAGCCCCAAATTTTATAGTGACGAAATCAAAAGAATGTTTAATTTCTTATGATGCTTAATTATTTTGATGAAACATTGAATAATGGCATTTGCCCAATTCTGTAATGATAGGTTTTCACAACCATCACTGTTGATGAGCCTGCACCTGGACTGAAGTCAATTGTCAGCTTTATCATCCCTGACCAAAGATCTGGCAAGGTATGTATAGTTAACTAATTATACTCTCTTTGGCCTTTATTTTTGAATTACATTTGAGCTTCTTTCCTCAATTTTATGTTGTAGTCCTCCATTGCTTTTGAAGAGAGAAATCCTAACAGTGTATGATTTTCTAAAACGATGACAAATTAGATATTGATTATACTTCTTCTTGGTACCAGGTTGAACTACAGTACTTGCATGAGTATGCTGGAATCAGTACTAGCATTGGACTAACTGCAAGCCCCATTGTCAATTTTTCTGGTGTTGCTGGTTCCGAGGCATTGAAGCTTGGAGCTGATCTCTCATTTGACACTGCTACTGGAACTTTTAAAAAGTACAATGCTGGATTGAGTTTCTCCTCTTCTGATCTCATTGCCTCATTAACCTTGTAAGTACCCTTTGTCAGAGTGTCATATTGTTTTTAATTTATTTCCTTGTATTGGTGGTTTGTGATGTTTTTTTACTTGTAACGAACTAAAGAGTAAATCTTGCAAGTATCCTTTGTTTGAGTTAGCATCAGTATATGGATTTTCTTTTGTTCCTTCTGTTGTCCTGTTTTATTACTTCTAACAAACTAAGAATATTCTTCCTAATGCCCTTTGTTTTGTATTGCCACTGTGTATTAATTGATCTTCTTTGGTTCCTTACCTTTTTGTTGCAGTCATTGCTTCTTTTGAATTGTACTGATGGGAACCTGTTATAATGATGCATTTTGCCTCATTGGTTAGTTTTTCTAGTTTGATGATTTCACACTGTTATGTATAGGAATGATAAAGGTGACACCCTTACTGCTTCCTACTTCCACTCCGTGAGCCCATTGAGCAATACAGCTGTCGGAGCAGAGTTGAGTCACAGTTTCTCAAGCAATGAAAACACTCTCACAATTGGAACACAGCATTCGTTAGACCCACTGACCATGGTGAAGGCTCGGGTGAACAACTATGGCAAGGCAAGTGCTCTCATCCAACACGAGTGGCGTCCAAAGTCCCTCTTCACCATATCAGGTGAAGTTGATACCCAAGCAATTGAAAAGAGTGCAAAGATCGGGTTGGCTGTTGCACTCAAGCCATGAAGAAAAGGATTTTGCCCCAGGTGGGAGTGAGAACTGAGAACCGGCCATGATTTTGTAAGCTGAAGAGCAAATAAAAGTAGGTGAAAACATATTTTTAAGTGCTCTCTATTGTTGATTGGCAAACAATTCATCAGTTTTGTGTTAGAATGGGCTTTTCTTATGCATTAAAAATAAGTTGCTGCTAGCCAGCTTGGCCTCTTTCTGTCTATTTTACCATGATTCCATTTTTTGGCGTTGTAATGAATTAGCCTTCCAATCAAATTTATCTCGATTTCACTACTAGTTTAGATTTGATTGAAATTGTTAATGCTAGAAAGATAACTTTCCATTGTTAGGAAAACATTAAAGAGGAACTTTCATACTACTAGAAGGCAACTATTGTGAATTGTTCTTTTGATAAGCTTGGCAAATTTCCTGCAGGAGCCGTAGATCAATTTCTAGAAAGCTAATTAAGCAGTAGTCTTTCAAATGTTTTATAAGGCGTTAGAAAAATAAAAAATGTTCCAGGAACTCGCGACTTCTTGCTGTTTTTTTTTTCCCTTCTCTCAAACAAGCAAAACTGTTTTGAGGATAAGCAGGTGAATTGAATATTATTAGTCATTTAAAAGACTAATTGTTAAGCTACAGTGAACATTTCAAAATACTATTGTTTAAACTAGAGATAAATGATCATGTAACTTCATATTTTCTCAAAATCAAAATATAGGTGTTTCGTTTACCTCATGATATAAATAATTTTGTAATTATTAATGCATTATTGTAATAGTTTATTTATTTTTATCCTTCATTGATATTCTCATTTATTTATTATAAAGAGGAAAATATAATCATTTTTTGATATAATATAATTATATTTAAGACGTCTTCATCCACTTGAAATGGCAGAAGAACATACAATAGTGGATAAAGAGAATAAAAGCTCCAAAGTATGCTCTCCATGTCTTGTAGATAAAATGCAATAATATTAAGGGAGTGTCAAATGCCTTTATTCTCCTAGCAATGAAGTGCTTTTCAACATGTAGCCTCAGATTGGAGCAGACCGATCCTAACTTGCGATGCAATATCACCCACAGCTCCGGGACCATGGGGGATGAAGACAGAGGAAGACTTTGAATGGGCTCCAATTTCTTTCATGGTGTCAAAGAATTGTGTAACTAAGATCATGCCCATGACATCCTTGGTTGATGTCCCGGGAACGTTCGAAGAGAAGCTGAGCACACTGTCCCTCAGTCCATCCACAATGGCTTGGCGCTGACGAGCTATGCCAAGTCCAGCCAAGTATTTGGATTCTGCTTCTCCCTCTGCTCGCTTTATCTGTAAGATCTTCTCTGCTTCTGCCTTGTCAGTGGCAGCTACCCTGAGCCTTGCAGCTGGTGGTGGTGACAATTAAATTCATGACAAGAAGTCTAGAAATGCTCATTACTAACACCAATATTCTTTTCATAAGTCAGATAAAAAATGAGTAGGGTTTTGGAAGTGGAGAATGGTATCTCAGAGGTTTCAGACAGTACATATTTGAATGTTTGAGACAGAGAAAAGCTTAGGATCAGTCAAACTCACCTGAATTTATCTCATTCATGGCCCTTTTCACTTGTTCATCTGGCTCGATGTCCACAATGAGAGTCTGAACAATCTCATACCCATAACGTGACATAGCCTAGACATCCAAAATAACAGGAAATCATGACATGGAAGGTCAAATTCTTTAGTTCATTTACCTAAAGCTATGCTGAACCAAAATGGCAACCTTTTCAAGTTCTTTTTCCACAGCTCTAGCAATTGCGGTTTTCTGCTCAAAGACATTATCAAGCTCCAGATTTGGCACACTTGCCCTAATAACTGAAACATATCAAACATCTTCTGAGCATAGCATGTATTGGCACATCAAACCATCAAAATTTAATAGTAGTAAAAATAAGTGGTTACCATCAAAGACATAAGCTTGAATCTGCTCCTTGGTATTGCTGAGTTTATAAAATGCATCTGATGCCTTTTCAATCAGGGCTCGATACTGAATTGAAGCTACCATGGTCACAAAAACATTATCCTGAAAAAGAATTAACTTGGATGAGTACCAAAAAAAAAAAAAAAAAAATCAAGTTTTCTGTAATTGGATGGGCACCGTTGAATCAGACCTTAGTCTTGGTTTCACATCGAATATCAAGTTGCTGCACCCTCACAGAAAGATGCCCTGCTAACTGGCTTCCACAGTACCAAGGCACACAGTGGCAACCAGGTCCAAGAACATCATCAAATTTACCGAAGTTTT
The DNA here is from genome assembly GCA_028571225.1 of Parsonsia alboflavescens. Classification (NCBI taxonomy): domain Eukaryota; kingdom Viridiplantae; phylum Streptophyta; class Magnoliopsida; order Gentianales; family Apocynaceae; genus Parsonsia; species Parsonsia alboflavescens. Next base: position 12,611,173 of record JAOXNR010000013.1, read on the forward strand.
CTTTAATAGCTACCTTGGACTGATCCACTTGAACGCAACCAAGAGCTTGCCCCATCGTTTATCTATCCCAGGGAAGAACAGCATTCAAGATTCTCCTTGTAACTGAGCCCCAAATTACGTCTGAACTCAGAAAGCAACAAATTTTGAAATATTACCCGAGATCTTGCTTCCTTGTTTGCGGGATTTTAAGAGCAGAGCGGATTTCTCGTGCTTTTAGTAACAATAAAAATGATCTGGTAAATGCCTCTGGGAAATGGTTATATCTTGTCAAATTGAAAAACCAATTGAGGACCAAAGATAGTGCGTTTACCTGCAATATGGACCGAAGATAGTGAGTTTACTTGCAATATTGGATAAGGATGCCAAGAAAAGACCGCCGATGAATGATTTTCAAGGGCAGGATGGATACAGGTTGCCAAACAAGAGTGGCCCCCGGAAAAGAAAAAAAAAAGACAACAAAATTAGAGAAACCATTACATTGGATGCACTCCGCCGCATCCTTGAATATTAACGGGAACACTGAAGCCTCCCCTATTGGCCGGGAACTTCCGCCTCCGCCAAACAACTGGCATCGTGTGGCGCTAATTCGATCTTAGGAATTTGATCGGTATTTACTATGTGGTTTCAAAAGTTTGTTAGATTTTGTCAGCAAGGCAAATTGAAGAGTCCTAAAGATAATAATAATTTATCTTTTATCTTTTTGCTTTATACTCACATCACATGTTATGTTTTTAGAAAATAGAAAATATAATAAAAAAAAAATGTATAAACTTCTTCTTCTTTTTTTCCCCCTTCCCTATTGTTCCCTATCGTGAACTAATTTATCAAATTTGATATAAAAATTCAATTTAACTATCTTGTTTGCCCGTGCACGGGTTTATTCTCAAAAAATTAAAATAATAATTTTAGTAATAATATTATTAAATAATTTTTAATTTTTCATTACATTCTTAATAATATCAAAATAATGTTTGTTTTGTTTATTCTTATCAATAATAATTTGAAAGAAACCTTTTTCATCTCATTTCTTTCCTATTTATTTCTCCCTTTTGTTTTATATATATATATATATATATATATATATATATTTACACAAAAATATTATAAAGTGCATTTTAAGTCTTTAACGATTAAGTTCACAATTAACTATTTTTTTATTTAAAAATAATAATAAATTTTATTCAGTATCCTAAGATTTAATTTATCTTTTTAGGATATAATATATAAAATATATTTTTTAAAAAAAAATTTTTTTACTAAAGATTTTTTTTTAATCATTAACTTTGACTCTAAAAAGCCAATCGTGTACTCCATATGGAGTGCACCGGTGAAAAGGATGCAAAATTGAAGAGGTGAGAATTAAATTGACAACTCTAATGAATTTATAGAAATTCTTATCTTCTCTCACCTTCTAGATAGAAAAAGATGAAGGAAGTTCAATTTGAAGTAAATTGCCTCCATAAGGCATAACCCAATAAAAACTATTTATTAAAATTTAGCTAAAAAACTATTTCCATGTAAATATCAAAACTCTTTTTTTTTAAAAAAGGGTATAAATAGATAATAAAACAATGTACCTTTTAGCTTGTTACAACAATTTTGTTGTTGACATGTTCAGTTGCTATGTGATAATAAGTCAGTGATGCCTTTTGAAAAATTATCTGGGAATCATCTTCGGACGTTAATTTGATAAGGGAAGAAGTTTGACTTGGATCGAGTGCGTATAGGTATTTATATATTGAAAGCAAGCTGAGTTTGAAGATGAAAACTATTGGATTATCTTTGTTCATTAAATTAAATATTGTAAAGTAGATAACTTGGTTAATTGAATACTATAGTAATTTAGATAAATTAATTTTTATTTATTTTTCATTTTTTTTTATTATCTTTGTTCATTAAAATAAATATTGTAATGTAGATAAAAATAGTTAATTGAATACAAGAGTAATTAAGATAAATTATTATTATTTATTTATGTTTCTTTATATATATATTAGATGCCAAATTTTAGTTGTACAGATAAAGGTAAATAATGTTTTATGGGAAAATTAAAGAAGTTTAATAGTTTAATAATACTTAAAGAAGTAGATTGATTTTTTATGGGAGGATTAAAGAAATTGAAGAGTTTAATAATAATATTTAAAAGAAGTGGATTAGTGCATGTAAGAAGCTAAACTGGATTATATGTTGTTTTTGTATAAATTTCATCATCTGGTATATAATTTATTTAATTACATTTTATAAAATGAAGGTCCAATGATTTAGGAATATTATTCAATAACAATAATTCTCTTTGTATAAATTATCATCAGGTATATAACTTATTTAATTACAATTTAAAAAATGAAAAGGTCCAATGAATTAGTAATATAAAATATTATTTTTCATAATATTTAATTTAATTTTTTAATTCAAAAATAAAAATGAACATTGGTGGGGTGACATGTCTCGAGGTTAAGAATGAATGAAAAAACTAACCTTTTTTCAAGTTGAAGAATCTATTTTAAATAGATATGATAGATATCATGATGAACGATGAACGATACTCAAAAATACACAATTCAAATTTGAGTAAGAGTTAACCTCTATAAAAATGACTCTGGTTGAGTCCAGACTAGTCTCACTAGTGGTGGATGCTCTATGCCTAAATATATGCAATTTAATTTTATTTATTTTGTTCAATTTTATTTAATTATTGGCATGAAATCTCTTTATGAAAGTTCCGGAAAAAGATGATAGTTGCGTTAATATATTAAAAGGATAAAAAAAAAAAATACAAGGACATTATGTCTGTCCACTATCTATAGCATGAAATAATTCTTGAGCTCTAATAAGAATAAGCTTAATATGAATTTTCCCACGGGAGGGGTGAAAAACGAGAATCAAAGAGAGATTTGTTACTCCAATGTCATATATGATGTAAAGCCGCCCCAAACACAATATTCCAAGGAATAAGCACATTCCAAGTACCCTATTGATTTGCCAAATTTGTATCTATCCAAGAAGAGACATGTCTCACATTGAAGAATTTATAATAATACTCACGAGCCACAAGATCCTACCAAATCTCTTTCCCACATTTATAAATCCACAAACTTGTAGCACTGTATCTTCCCTATAGCCACAGGTGACATAGGAAGGATCCTGACATATATGTCTATCGTGAAGCCATTTGCTTACCAAAAGAGGTTCCCAACGAACTTGCCAAACTATAAAGGAGTATTGAAATGGTAGACTTCCATCCCATACCCTCTTCCACTCTCTAGCATCATGTGGTTCATTGTTTGGGAGGATAGCAGAAGCAAATTTTGCAGAGACCTGAAAATTATTTGCAAATCTCCAACAGGGCTAGTCTTCTGAGTTTTTATCTAGGATGGCAAGCTTGATTAATTCCAATATCTTCAGATCAAGTAAGTGATGCATGAAACTCGTCAAAATTCAAACCAGTCCATTGATCCTAGTAGGTGGACATTGTTTTGTCCAAATCTTCAGCAGGAATTCTATCTCTTGGCCAACTTTGTCATCGGGAGTCATTGATCGTTCCAAAATGATATGTTCTCACCACAACCAAGAGTTCCATTCCAAACCCTGCGATAGAAGTTCAAAACCATTAACCAAACCTCTTTAGATATGTGAAAAAGGTTTATTCTTGGGTTTCCTCTATCAATTTGCAACTAGACCATATTTAGCATGAAAAACTCTAGCCCATAGACTTGGTCTCTCTCTTAATAGTCTCCAGCAAAGTTTTACTAGACATACTTGATTTAGGTTCTTAAGAGATTTGAAACCAAGCCCTTCCGGAGACTTGGGTTTACATATTACATCCCACCGAAGGGCATGAATTTTCTTCTTTCCTTCCAAGAAGAAAGACTCATTGGACAATTATTGAAACAACTTAAGAAGAAAAGCTAACAATTTTGCACAAGCAGGATTAGAGGAACATTCCACAAAGGTGAAGGTGGATCATAAGCTGCTCAATAAAGGTAATAAGAAAGAATAGAGAAGTTGATGTAGTGTAAACCAATATTCAACCCATCTCACAATACAAGTCATTTAAATGTATTTTGTTCGTCTTACAATATAAGTCATTTTATAATTATAAATGTATAATTATGACTTTTTTTTAATTCTTACCCTTCTTTAATAGTCTCTTTCATTTATTATGTAAAATGAGAATTATAGTTTTTAATGCTAGGAAAAAAAGGGACATTTTGACATAATATAACTATATTTACAAGTTTTAATCTATATGAAATGACAGTTAACAATTTATATTATGAGAGGAAAATAGTAATATTGTTTTGCCTAAAGAGTCATTTAATTTAGTGCTTCAAGAAGGCAAAGAAGCAAAAGGGAGATTTTCCATAGAGGAGAGAGTGGGATCCAGATCTTCTAGTACATTTTTATGTGACATTCTCTAATTCACTAATAAAAATATTAGTTGTGTCTTTTAATTATTTTTCTTTAGTATATTAAAGAATGTCAAACAAAAATGTATTCGAAGATATAGAGATTAGATTGTGTTGGGGATTGGCAGTAGGCGAAGAGAAGTCATGGATTATTACAAAAAGAAAATACTTCCTCTATTTCAAAAAATTCTATTTGACTTTATTTGATAGTATTCATTCACATTTATTTTTTGCATTAATGTAATTAGGGATGCGGTAAATGTTTAAATTAAAGGAATGGTAAGTGAAACTTTATGTTAAAATTTTACTTATTTTTTAAAAATAAGATATTTAATTTTGAATATTCAAAAATAAAAATAAGAACCTTAAATTCGAATGGAGAGCGAGTAATAGAAGAGGAAAATGTTTTTAAAAAGATTTTTTTTTTTAAAGGACTTGAACAGAGGAAATAATAAAAATATCATATACATTGCAATGTTGCATTTTTCTTTTAAGTAACATTGCATACATAAATTTCATGGATGGATTATTACAAACGTCATGGATGGATATTAATAAACCAAAATGGGATTGAAATATTAATATAATAGACCATATTATTCATTTCATTCGTAATTATAGGTTATTTGATCTCTTTTTTTTTTCCTTATCTCTAGATCTTCTATTATATATTTGTGTGTCACTTTCGGATTACACTAGTAAAAAATTAACACATGTCTCTAAAAAAAATCAAGAACCCCTAGAGTTTTGATTTATCTTTTGAGAATTTAGTATATAAAAAATATATATATATAAAATAATAGTTAAATGTTAAGCATAAGATTTTAATTAATTTTTTTTATTAATATAAGAGAAAGTGACACACAAATATGTAATAGAAGGTCCAGAGTTTCGTTCCTTATTATATTTAATTGGTGATAGTTTAATGAATTTTTCATTAATTTTTTATAATATTACCCTTGCTCTCTATTTCTCTTCTTGAATCATTCTTCTCCTTTTCATTCTTAATGTTTTCTTCCATAAGGACATTTTAGAAAATAAAATTTTATCTTAATATTGATAAAATGACTTATAAATGAAAAATTCTGATATGAATCTGATACATATCCCTACACATGGACCTTATTGTCGAAATTGAATCAAACCATAAAAGAGTCTCACAAGGCATGTATACTTTGTGGTTTTTTTATTCTTTAGGTTTTACATTTGCTTACTTGGTTTGTTATAAACCATAAGGTTTCCATGTCCTTATACGTGGAACTTATAGTTGAAATTAAATCAAGTCATATAAAGTCTTATAAGGTACGTGTACTTTATACTTATTTTATTCTTTAGATTCCATATTTTACTTATATAGTTTGATATAAATAACAAAATATACGTGTTTGATCTATATCTCTATGCATAGATTTTGCGATTGAAATTAAATCAAGTTGTAAAACAATCCCACAGGGTATAAGTACTTTGCACTTATTTTATTCTTTGGGTCTCATATTTACTTACATGGTTTGATATAAACCAAGATTCATGTGTTTGGTCCATATCTTGGTACGTGAACTATGCACTTGAAATTAAATCAAGTTGTAAAACAATCCCATATGATATAGGTACTTTGTACTTATTTTATTCTTTGAATCCCATATTTACTTACATGATTTAGATATAAACCATAGGATTCATGTGTTTGGTTTATATTCCCGTACATGGACTTATGATTGAAATTGAATCAGAGCTATAAAACAATCCCATGAGGTACATGTCCTTTATACTTATTTTATTCTTTAGAATCAATATTTGCTTACTTGACTGGATATAAATTACAAAATTACCTTGTGAGGACATATATCGGATTCGTGATAAACTTTACCCTTATAATTATGGAGGGAGGGCGTATTTATTTTTTTGAACTGCGTATCCAACAAGTAGTCCATCTCCAATTCGTTGGACACGGCTTCTTGTGTTCTTCAATAAAAGATTTCCAATGTACGAAAATAAATAAATAAATAAGAAAAACCAGGCGTAGTTGATTCCGACATTGTAAGAGTGAGGGAGGAACGGTACAACCGAAAATTATGGGCTGTGATCTTAACTATGAGTTTCCTAATCCTCCTTCTTCTCATATTTCCCAATCCTAAACCTCAAAGGATCAGAGGTAGATTTCCGATTATGGCTCGAAATTGTTTTATAAAATCACCAGACAGATTATTTTTGTGCCTCATTCTGGTATGAAGAAATCTTTTCCTTTCGTTGCCCAGTTCTCCAAGCAATAGAGGAAAAGCCCTTCCAACCATCTTCTTCTCTTTCTTCCAGCGCTGAATCACCCATCAATGCAGTACCCCTGCGTCAGTACCCTGCTGTTGCTTTGTTTGCAAGAGATTCGGAACTTTCTTCCTCCATTGATCATGAATCTGATCTCGAAGCTGGGACATGGACACAATCCTCTGCTCTTTCGCTCTCTGTTCCCTGGGTGACCCAGAGAACAAAACAGAGGAATGTTAGTGGAGATACAGGGTTTTCAGGGTCCGAAATCTTGTCATTCGGGTCTAGGATTAAGGTTTCCAGTTCGGATTCCTCACTTTCGGTTCAAAATTTAGACCAGAATCAAGTAAAGAAACAGGATGAGTGAATATTCAAGAAACAGGATTAAGCTATTTGGGGTTTGGATTTCAAAGGAAGAAACAACTTCCAAAATCAAGAAACTGGGCTTGCAAGAAACGTCAAAACTGATCAATAAAAGGCCTTACACTCGTCGCCCAGTCGAGAAAAGGGTTGTCAGTGAGCAGAATATTGGAGAAAGAACAGCAGGCAGATACAAGGAGAATATAGGCGAACTCTTGGCAGAGAAGGTTCTTACGAAAAGCGACGTTGATCAATCCAGCAGGCTCCTGTTGTCAAAAGATCTGGTGGAGAAACGTCTTATGCCAATCTTGAATGAGAATTATCTTGGAGCAGAAGAACATTGCAGGTCTTTGGATGGCCCAAGAATGGAGATTTTTAATGCGGACAATGATGATGATGGGGATGGGGATGGGGATGGGAATTCCTCTTATAAATTGGTGTTGAAGTAGTGGGTGACGAGGAGTTTCATATTCACGGGAAATTGGAGGAAAGATTTCGCCAAGAGGAGAAATCTCAAGGAAGATGATGAAATTGGGCTCTTTTGGGATCAAAATCAGCGAAGACTCAACTTTGCTGTGAAGCAGAATAGATGGGTGAAATTGGGCTCCTTTAGTTGTTATTTTTCATTTATAACCGTTTTGCATTTGCTGGCTCATTAAAGCCCTCTCCTCGTACATGTCTTATCCATCCTATTACTGGATAAGGGACCTTTAGTCAAGTCCTTCGAGAATTTTCCCTGATCAAATGATAGATCATGCTAGATTAAGGACCTCTGATCTAATCCTCTTTGGTCCAGTCCTTTGGGACTTTCTAATCAAAGAATAGATTGCAGAAGGGATTCCCAAGTTTGCACGCTTAATGTCAAAAAATATGAGTGTATCATCGTTAGTTTTGTTTTGTATATAATATATATAATAAATATATATTAATTGGAGTATATTTTTTTACCTTA
>JAOXNR010000013.1:12632526-12660883 GCA_028571225.1 Parsonsia alboflavescens
AAACATTTTCAGAAGTCCTTATCTTTAAAAAACAAAGAACTTTTGAATGCCTATTTTTCCCACCAGAATTGAGGAACCAAATTCTTAAAACTCTGATTTTGACTGGATAGTAGATTTTCTTTATCTCACTTCATGCGAATCCACCTTAAGGATGGCAAACTGTCCTCCCCAATTAAAATCTTAAGGAAAGTAAACTCACTATTTACAGGAATTGTTTGAAGATAAGCATATAATAGCAATATTCATTGGAAGGGTTTCGTGAAGCCTTTCATTTCACTCTTTTCATCTTTCATATCCTCCCATCCTCTAGAAAAAGAGTTCCATAGCGCTTGGAACTATTTTAATTTTTGTCCAGAAGATCCAACATCAAATTTTTATCGATTGTATGTCTCCTGGTGTTTCTTAATATCATTTACCATTGGGGAAATAGAAGTCTGCAATAAGTAAGTACACAATCTAAAGAAGAAATGGTAGCCATGCTTCTGAATCAGGATACTAGCAAAAAACTAAAAACCAGTTCAAGTAGACCAATGGGACATACAGGGCCACTCATCACAGGAAATGGTTATGATAGGCTGACATACAAGAAAGCTAGTAGAACCAAAATTTGCAGAGATCACAAATGACTTCAACTTATAAAGTGGAGGATTCAAGTAAGACAATAATTACCACAGTTAGTACTGATGCCACTGATGGAGCTATCCACTTTGGATCTTGAAGAAATACAACTGCCGATGAACCTTAATTTCATCCAGCATCCAGTTTCTACAGCACCATCTTTCTTCTTCTTCTTCCCCTTCGATTTCCCCACATCCCAAGATTCCACCTTTTCACTATCACCACCTAATCCCATCTTTGAATACCCCCAAAATCAAACTCCAATATCATCAAAATTATCCCCCAAAAGCACGCCTTTCACCAAATATCCACACCTCCCCTTTCCCCACACCCACTCAGAATATTCTCCCCCACTAGTCCTTCTTCACTCAAACTCCTATTTCCAACAAGCCTCCACAAAAATCCACCAAAATAGATCAGACCTAGTTCAATAGACAAGCCAAAGATCCTCCAAAAACCCACCCCAACAACCTCCTAGTAAGCCCAAAAGGGTTCAGAAAAATCCATCGACTTTTACACCAATCCTTCAAGAAGCTTCAAAAATTTGCGAAAGTAGCTCAGACCCACTTACAAAAATCAACCAAAGATGACACTAAAAACCCAAAAAAGAGCTCAAGCATTCAGATCGCATGCTTGACCTTCAAAGCTGAATGCTTTACCCCGCGTATGACTAGTAATAGATAGACAGTACAAGCAAGCAAAAGCCTAGAACTGAAAAAACAATAAAAAGCAAAGCTGGAAATCAGATAAACCCCAGAAATGTCTGTTCTCAAAGAGATTAGTATTCTGACAAATTCAATGCTCAAGAGAAAAGAAGAAAACAAAAAAACAAAAAAAAATGGAAATCCCCCAAACCAAAATTATAGTATATACTCCAATTGAGTATGTGTCTGTGCTTGTCTATATAAATATTGAACTCAAAAATAATTTGTAATAAAATCTGATTTATCGGTTCTCACTTTTTTAATAGAATCGAAGACCGAAAAAAGCAAATGGGGAGCTGCCCGGAGAATACGGGCAGTTTAGTCGAGTTTCCCAGAATGCCCTGGGCAGAGCTGACCGTACTGGTAATTATTGACAACGAGCTGGGTAGAAGAGTAGTTTCGAAACATATCGGTCAGCTTTCAAGGAGTGAGAAAGTGGAAAACGTGGGCAGAACGGGCAAGAGAGAGAATATGAGGGAGGGACCCATATGTACTGTGACGTGTCCACCTCCAGTGTGCGGATGCCAACACGCGCGTCAGGAATGATATTAACGGCTCTGTGCATGCACTTTTTTTTTTGGCCTTTTTAATTATTAATTAATTAATTTATTTTCTCTCTTCCTCTAAGGACTTTGAGTTTTGAGGTATATACTAATACTAATAGAACTGACCAAAACAGGTGGACCCAAAAATATAACATATTTTTTTAGTCATTATTTATATTTGGAAGATATGCTTAAATAAGTGAGGATCTAATTTATTATTTTAGAAAAATTAAAATATTATTATTTTTTCAAAGATTAGAAAGATGAAAATATTTTCAGTAACAGTTGTAAAAATGAAAAGCACAAAGTTACTGAAAAAGTTTAAAAAAAATGTAAATATATAATTTTTTTTTTTTTAAGGATAAGATAAGATGTCTAAACACAATGTTCATCCTGAAAAGGATAAAATTATTAGAATTGGTGTTGGAGAAGGAAAAGATTGCACAATTGTCATCAATTTCTTGACTTTTGATGATTGACAAAAGTGGGTTCTTGATTGGTACCAAATTTTATGAAAAGGAAGGGAGCAAATAGTAAAAGACCACCAAAAATAAATGTATGAAGAATGATTAAGCAATAATAAGTGTTTTTTTTCCCTTAAAAATAGTAAAATACAGTAATTATTTAAATGTTCTCATTAACGTCAAATGAGTTCTCGTGTTCATATTTATGTAATCATCAGATGTATCATTTCCATTGCATTAATAATAATATCTGATCCAAAATGAAGTAAAGAAGACAACATTCTATAATGGCCACTTTATAAGGGTAAGGTTGAGCTCACGGACTACGGTCACAATCGAAGAATGGGTTGCTGTTGACTTCCTAAGGCCTCCGAACCCGGTCGAGAAATGGCATTTTCAGGGAGGCGATATAATGTATCTCTTCCAAATAAAAAAAAGGTCAGCCCTTCCACCGGAACCCTCAACCACCAACTTGCCCTCCTTCCATTTCTTCAACTAAAGAGTTCTCAATTTCAGGTTTATTGCAAACTTGGAAGCAATTGGCAAGTTTATTTTAGCAATATTTTGTTCATTGTTTTTCTACTGCACTTCGAGAAATCAACTCCTTGCAAGCAATTAAAACATCATCATATCCCACTATTTACTTCCCATACCGAATCCTCTGGACGAATGGTATTGGGTTCAACTTTTTATTATTATTATTATTAGCATCATAAGATAGGCTTCGTATTTACAGTATGTATACCCCACAAATCCATAGTACGGCCACCGTAATTGGCTCCCATATATTAAAAGATAAGAAAAAATGGAGTTAAGCACTGGGATTGAAACATTGCATTTCAAAAATCTAGATGTTGACATATGCTATACAACAGAAGAAGCTGCAGAATATAAATGAAAACAACAAGCCTTCAAAAATCCCCAATGGAAAAAGATTGCAATGACTAATCTCTATTTTTGCACTCGTACGTTACTCTGGAAAAAGAATAGAAATAAAGGGGTAAAGAAAAGGGCATCAATCATAAATCTGAGAAGGAAATTGAATAAAGGGAAAAGGTGCAGATAGCAATGGTAAATACATAAAAGTATCACATCATTGATTTTCTTGAACAGGATCTAGTCAAAAAGAATGGTGGCATATCTGATGGCCTTATTGGGAGAGAGGGAGAGATACGTGATGAAGCAAAAAACCAAGTCATACATGAAAGCAGTACCATATGTGGACAGTGAAGAAACAAGGGCAACTCATTCGTAAATGAAGAACTAATTAGAATAAACTACAAGTAACCCAAAAATAAATAATGATTCAAGTAGAGAAATCATTAACATTGATTTATTTGTCATTAATGTGAAGGATATCAGCAGGCCAAATTCATCAAGCATTTTTTTTCCGATTTTTCTTATTTGTGCTTATTGTACACCAATCGATATGCATGTCCAGTGCAATCGTGTAGATTTCAAAGGATGGACAAAAAGTTATCACCAAATCATGCAGCGCAAGAACAAGGCTCGTGTCCCGGAAAAAAGAAATTAACAGTAATACTAGTAAATTGATCTGACACAAAGTTTTTATGTCAAGAAGAGTGAGAGAGGTACCTCTCCTAGCAAATCAGAAAAGTTCGTCCATGTGTGGAACATCATAAGTGCATGTAGCAACTTGAGAATTGTCTCCACAATTAACCTCACTCACCCAAATTTGGACCAACAATTCAGATTATCCCTGTGGTAATGCTTGAAGTAGCATGAATTTTCAGTGAATGCTCAGGAACAAAAGTAACCCCTGTCACAAGAGGGTGAAAATTATCAATAGGACAACGTCTAAGAAATGGCTTATGGCTACACAGACAGTTGGATTGAGTTTCAGGAATTGTCTTACCTCATATTTCAGTACAGCTGACGGGAAGAAATAAATCAACTCATGTTAACAATTATTTTCAGTCTCATCCCATGGAATTTCCATATAACAATATGATGTTTTAACATTTTAGATAACATTTACAAGTTAAGTTTTGTACTACAAGCTATTTCTGTGAGTTGATGCCCCTACATGCAAACAGAATAGGGTCAAAACATGTACTTCATTTAACACCCATCAAGTACATATATGAAAAGAGTTTCTACTTGTCATGCCCATGACTATAAAAAATGGAATTAAATTCTTTGGGACTTGCAGGCAAGGCATTTGGTGTCTGCACCATTCCACAGTGGTAGTATTGCTTCTCTCATTAATCTTCCAAAACGCTTACTGAGGATAAAAATTTTATGCTGCAGATCATGTATCACATGTAACACCATCAAATACAAACTGAAGAGCAATTATGTAAGAGTCGTTCCACATTATTTCATTTGTCAATGCATTTTATGACCTATACTTGTTAATAACAAAAGAGGATAGGTAAAACCCACTTGAAACCCTATGCAAAACAAAACTCAGTCAAATCTCAACACAAACTGAAGATACCAATTATAAATAATAGGTTCTAAATCTTGAAGAAATTCCTTCTCATCTTTTAAGGTCCAATTAAGATTGGACTGCATGGGAAATTTTATATCAAGCTTTGCAGACTCCTTAAAACTTTTTGCAACAAATTAGAAAAGACATGAAGAAAAGGTGATGAAACTGCAAGACACTGCCCAAAACTTGTAGAACTCAATGATAAGGGATGAAGCTTTCAAATGGTAATACATATTTCAAGAAAATTGTCATTTTAATCTAATTCAAATGGATACGAATTCTGGTTTGATGACTTTGAGTCTTCCTTTTTTGTTTTTCCATTTTTTTCCATTGATTGCAAGATCCTGTCACTCATCTTGTTAATCTATGAGGCAATTTCTAGAGTACTGAGACTAATAAGAAACACCACTTGAATTGACAGGACGTACCTTTCTCCTTAATATCAATCTGCAAAGAATCAAGGGTAATTATTCCATCCGTCAATGGGAGCACTTCAAGCTTGATGGTTGCTGTAGATTGAGAAGGAAGTGATCTGATACAACCAAAAAGTGTATCAGTCTGCAAATTTAAACAAAGAATAAACACAGTATATGCATAGAGATCAAGGGTGATTTACCCCAGAGGCACTCGACTCTGTAACCATAGATGTGTACAACCTGAATCACAGCTTGGAAGGACATCAGATATAGGAATGGACAGCTCATTTACTGAAACTGAATGAAATCCACCTTCCCCTCCCTCACCTTTATCTATTGACAGTGAGCTGATCCTTTCCCCAGCATTGCTTTGTCTATTAGAACTGGTTCCTGCTGTCAACTCAGAAGTGTCAAGTATGGGGCTCATGGACGATGATGGTGATGAACTCAATGACAGCACAGAAGGAGGTGAAGTAAATGAGGCTGGAGCAAGAACCGTGAGTGTTAAATCTTCAGATGTCAAATTTGATACCTGAAGAGTTAAAACCTGAAGAGTTTGGAGCCATTTAGTGTAAAGGTTTTACGAATTCAACAAATATTTTACACAAAAACAAAAATAAAACCTGAACAGGAAGCTGAGCAACTCTTCCATCCAACTCCAGTGTTTGTCTAGACATTTCAGATGCAACAGAAATCATAAGATCCCTAGAGATGCTTGGTTTCCAGCGTGTTGGTTGCTTGAAAAACAACCTTGACTCTTAAATTCAAAAATGTGATTGAGAAATCAGTAAGAGGAATATCCATTGACATGGATACTCTGCATGAATCAGGGTAATATGCAAACTTGGACTAGTTTATACCAGTGTAGTTGCATCGACAAGATACAAGGACAGTGTATTGATCAGCAGAGGAACCACCATGTTTCCCATCACTGAAGGAAGAGTGACGCCAAGCTGATGCCGAATTTCCAGCAGCCAAATCTGAAGTTCTTGAAGTTTTTTCTGTGCTACTGTTAGAGCTTTTCCATTGTGAAGTTGCAGGTTTGAGAATGAAGGAGTGTTCTTCTCCTCTCCTGACAAGAACATTATCAACTAATTGGAGACTAGACAACGAGCTCTAGTAAATCCAAGAGCTTTACCATTAGTTCCTTTGCAAAATGAAATTATGCACTGCGGTAGGTAGCTATAACACATTGATAAAGCACATAAAAATTTATATCAATTCTTTAGTGGACAATAACCTGAGTTCTAAATTTGGTAGACTGTGGTCATCCCCAGCTTCGATACATGCAATTGGGAAGCATAAAGGAGGTCCACCTTTTGAAACCTCTTCATATATGATAGTTATGGCATCTACATACACCACAATATTTGGTGTATGTGCCGGACAGATATTCTGATAAAACAACCAATATTGTAAACCAACAGTTATGACACATGTAAAACAAAAACTAGACAATAACTAAGTTTGACTATGCTGTAGAATTGACACAGCAAAGAAAATAGAGGAAAGAGGAAGCATACCTTTATCTGAACACAAAGAAGATCATCTGTATTGCAATTAAAGGCAAAAGAATGGATTTCCACAGGTTGGATTATTTCAATTTTCCTCCTCCATTTTCTTCCTGGTATATAAATGCCTTCCAACCCACAATGAACAGAAAATCTTTCTGGTTCCAATGGCACACCACGGAAAGATAGAAGCCCTTCACTCCAGCTGTTATCACTTTTTACACTTTTCTGGAATGATAACTGATCCCTATCATCTAGATCAAAGCTTGACCTAGAACTAGGGTTAGTAACAGTAACAGGTGCAGATGGTGTGCTATTTGGTGGAAGGGAAGACATGGAATAACTTCTAAAGTGGCCAAAAGAAAATAGCTGAGATGAAGATGACACGGTTGAATTCGGCTTTATGGATGTGCTCCTTATGCTTGCAGTGGAACTTAGCTGAGGAGGTGAGAGGGGCCGAGCTGGAGGTATGATAGAATTATCCATCGGAAGCAACCACCTCAGTAATGCCCCACAAGGATCATGATTTGCAGAAACAAGATTACCCCGATTTTCAGGAGTTAATCCTCTCTCTAGATATTTTTCAAATTGCAGAATTTCTAGGATAGGATCTTTAAGCAAATCAACACTAACGTTCATCTGTAAAAGCACCTGCATCCTTCCAAACAAAAAGATGAAATGAAAATCAGTGGTGGTAGTCTAAGCAAACCAGCAGTCACAAATGGTAGGTGCACCACATCAAAAAGGAGAATCATGGGACATGATTAACACAAATGAGATTTTGCCACTTGCCAAAGAATCAATCATGTATTTCTGTCAATTACCTAATACCTGAACCCTTTTTCAACATGGAAATTTGTTTGCTTTTACTATGAATGTCAGATAAGAATCATGTAATGTAGTTTGTCTCCTTGGGTACTATACACTCGTGCTAAACTTTGTACGAAGTTTTGGGAAATATACCACTATATCTCCATTTGCAAGTGAACAACACTTGACAGCATTTCTTGCAACTCCCCCAGTGATGCTGGAATCAAACTTTCCTCTATCAACAATTGCACTTAAAGCAGCATTCTCTTTTGTCACCCCACTATTTTCTGAACCATCAATGTTGAACTTCTCAACTGCATCGGAAGATTCCATAGTTGCTTCTGGAGCTCTTTTTTTGGACCAAAGTGACTCATTTGATTCCGCAATCCGAACAAAAAAATGGGAGCTATTGAATCTCTGCAATAATGTTTCAGTCTGTCTTCTGTGATCTTCCATTCTGAGAAGAGATTCACCAGCAGCGACATACTTTTCTGAATCAGTATTACCTTTACTTGGACTTTCCTGATCTCTTTCTTGACCACCAGAACCCCCTTCCCCCATGGAATCAGAAACAGGACTGTTTATGCTCCCAATGTTCCCATTCTGTTTCTTAGAACTTTTGCCCATCCCATTCTTATTCATCACTGCCGCAACTTTAAATGGTGTAATGATTTCAGTATCCTGTTTACAGGCTGACAAGCATGCTAAGATATGAACTTGTTCACCTACAAGAAGGGATAATTAGAGAAAAACTTAACTGGCTGCCACTCTGGGAATAAATGGTTCATGTGAAAACTGGATTGTTAAACTAATCTCTCAACAAAATAATGTCTTGAAGATAAGAGTACCAGGAATAGCTACCTGGGAAAACAAAAGACCGGTCCAGAGAGCAAAATGCACGCATATCCGAGGTCTCATTCCAGTTATCAGGAAGCTTCTCTGGTATAGCATATGCAAGCATTAGAAATAATGGCTTTAAAGAATCATATCAATAGCTTTATTAAACATCATTCAAGAAATACGTGAAACTATTTCTAAATTGTTATAGAAAGTTGCTACAACCCCAAAGTGACAACCTTCTGACATACATTTGAAGGTTAAACAACAGAAATTGTCCTGTATAAAATCCAAAAATTATTCAAAGATAAAAGAAAAGGAAAATGTAGATTGTGAAATTCTTCAAGAAAAAAATTCAATTTATTTATTTATAGCACAAGTAAAATGATGAAAAAAGAAATAGCTTGCATTGAAAGCAGAGAAAAAATATTCATAATCAAAATTCAAAACGAAGTAAAATACAAATAATTTTCACAACTTAATCTCTTGATTGCTTTCACTCTTCATTTCACTATATGCTTACATTACAGTAAAATAGAAATAGTTTGTATCAGAAAGCAGAAAACATATGACACCACAGTAAAATGTTGCAATATAATTTTGTCATTGCCCAAGAGTCCATGCCAAGAATGTAAGTCTTATAGTTATTTTCTCTGGGAACTCAAGATGCACACATAAAATGACTTCCGACATTACCAAAGACTTCTTCTGACAACTTAAGGTCCAGAATTGTTAATGGTTAATGAAGTACAAACAAAAAATAGCAAAAATATTCTATCCAAGTAGAAGTTTGCAAGTCATTAGATTTTTAGGCACTCGTGCACCTCTATTGGAAACATGAAAGAACAGTACCTTAAACTAGGTATTGATTGATAAAACTGGAATGAACAAGCATTGGGAAAAAAAGGAGTTGAACAGAGGGATTTGGTTTCTGAGTTTGGTATGAATTTGTGATGGAATTGAGGGACTGGAGGACCGGTTTTATTCTAAGGTTCAAAAATTCCTCTAATAAATATCTGGAAAGCTAAGGAAATGAGACACAGTTTCAAAAGTGTTATGCAATTCCATACTAGCCTTATTATGATGCAACTTGTATGTATATGTCCACTAGAAACTTACAGACATAGATGAAGAAGAATATAACAAATGATGCTACTCCGTTATTTATTTTCCTTAGCTTCAACTTTCCAAACAATGTTATTTCATCTTTCTCTCCTCTGACTTCTCTCTCAACAACCACACAAATGAAAATAAATACTTGCTATTAACCTCTTCTTCCCTCTTCCTCAGACCAGATAGGGCCACAAATTTCACTTAAAGAGTAAATTATTCCCAAAAGGGCGTTTAAATCATACATGTAAAACAGTAGTACTCATTATCTCACAGGTAACACTTCAGACTTGCTGGAGATATCAAAAAATAAGCACAAGAGATGAATGAGCAAAATGGAATACAAGGAAGACAACGTAAACAATTTTAACTTACATTATTTGGTATGAATGCATCTCTACACATCAAACAAGATCATTTGTAGTAGTAATGCATATAAATTTCTGACAGTCAATATATCACGAGCTAAGCAACCAAAAGAAGACGAGGGAAGAGAGGGGATACCGCATGGAATAGCAATCCATCCTTCATCTTCAGTAACATCAAGATGGTTTCCATGAACATGTGAATTAGCCTTCATACCGGAGCCAGAAAAACATCCGTTCTCACTATTCCCGTTTTGAATTTCATTAGACATATTTTCGGGAAATGGATCTTCAGCAATAAGACCCTCCAAAGTTGTGGCAAGCTTTGAAGTGGGATTTGCTTCCGCCTGAGTTTCTTGAGGTGGTGGTTGCTCAGAAGCTGCAGTCTGATTTGACCGCAGCCCCAAAAAATTCATCTTCAAACCAGAATCAAATTTCAGCACTTATACACTCTAGTGTATTCTGCATCACAAGTATCAGCACCTCAAAATTCCAATTTTTGAAATTTCTACTATAAACCTCTCAAATCCACTAGTTTAAATTGTATCAAATTCATAATTAACCAAAGATTTAGAGATGTAGTATCATGATCCATTGGAAAAATAGTTGGTGGCGGTTAAGAAAAATTAAAAGAAAACACATAAATATATAGCCAAAAACATAAAATCCTCCGACCTAATCAGTAAAGGAGAATGAGATGAGGAAATGATCAGAGACGAGAGTGAAATTTTGGCTACCTTATCGGAGATCGCAGCGGGAGTGACTGGGACTCTGTTCAGACTAGGTATAACGCGGGTCAGGTCGAATTTATGATCTGCGATAATCGTGAGATTGAGCCGCGGCCAGCGAGAGGGATCGCGGTGGTGGATCTGTGCAAACTTTTGCGTCTGCTTCTGCTTCTGCTTCTGCTTCTGATGATATCGGTAAACGCAAGTCTCACTAACGGTGATTTGTTACTGCCGCATTTCTCCCTACTGGGAGTCATGGGACCCATCACGGGGTGTATTTTTAAAGCTTTTACTTCAGTAATTTTATTTAACTACCCAAAGTAGAGGTAGGATGGTAAAATTTAAAAGTTTTTCGAAAGTTAACATTCTAATTTAAAGATAATTATAACATTACGTATTTTGGATAATTTAGATTGTATTTAAATTTATTAAAAGTTGAGATCAGTGATAATATGATTGATAGGTATTAAAATTGGGATGTGTAAATATCATAAATATTATAAGAAAATGTTAATAAATAAAGAGTAAGATGAGTAATTCACTTATATTTTTCTTTGAAATATGTAAATAACAAGCATTTTGAAATAAAAATTCCCTCCTTAAAAGATAATCATTTTGAAACGGATGGAGTAACTTTTCATTTAAATAATTACTGGTTGTTAATGCCTTTGTCATGTGTCCAATATGTATATATTTTTACACATAATTCTCATATATAATTAGTTATGAATATCATTTTAGATAAGAACTTGTTTCTCAAATAGTTGAAAAAGAGAAAATGAATGAGAATACATAAATTATGGAATAAATGTAGTATTTACTATATATGATCTAAGATTTAAGGAATATAAGGAAGGGAAGTAAATAAGAAAAGGAACCTCTTCTGTCTTTACATTGGCATTTTCTCCATTCCACATTTGGATTGATTGAAGATTTATAGTAAGATTACTTTCTTCTTTTCTTTTTCACAAATATTTTTCTGTATTTCACAAATAATTTATATTTTTATTTGTATATATATATTTTTAATGAAATGTATGAAATTTTATATAGATATATTTATATATATATATATATATATATATATATATAAAGTCCCTTTTAAAAATAAATTAATTAAATACAATACATGAAGTATATTACATATTTATTACTATTATTATCTTGATTATGTGAAAAAAAATATGAGTGTTATTCACATGAATATATAGAGAGACATTTAAAAAATAAATTATACTCATGTTCATTTAAGAATTTATTTAAACGGGGTATTGAAGTAAATTTGATAAGATTAATTTTCCATCTCACAGAAAAGAATTTATCTTTCCACTGATATCAAACAAAAATGAAGCAAATTGAGTTTTTCCCTTTCCTTTCCTTCCCTCTCCCTCTTGTCTACCAAACAATCCTAAAAGCTTCAATATTTAAAATTAGAAAAGAGTTGATTTGGATTTTATATTTTAAGAAAGTTCACATTAATGTCCAAGTGCAAAATGCTTTGAGGAAAGGAATATGAATTGGATAAAAGTTATTTATGTATATTTAAAAAGGAAAAAAATTAACATATTTTAAAAACAAATAAAAAAAGTTATGTATAATTTGACTCGCAAGTAATAATTAATTGTATTCGGATCATGATCATGATTTAGAATGGAATAGGCCCATTTAGAAAGAGTTTTAATGTTTAAGAGGCGAATAGATTGTTTCGAATGAATTTAAAAAAGAAAACTAAAATTAATTTTTTCAAAAAATAAAAAATCATTTGGATAAGTTTTATGTTTATTTAGTTTTTAAAAACAAGTTTACCCCCTTTTTTAATATTCACTCCTCCCCTATCCTTCCTATATCTCTCCCCTTAAATATCAATGATATCTTGTCATATTTCGAATTCAAAACCTCTCAATCCCTATTAAATTACTAAGGCTTGACAAAATAAATTTACTTAAACACCCTCAATAATATTGGTACGAACATTATGCGATGCGAGATTCAAACGCCTTGGCTGGAGCTGGGGATTCCAAAATTTGATAATTAAAATCCTTATCTTGTAATTTCTATCGGGCAAGTCGATTCCAACATCTAAGTTGCATCTCTGCCCAGTTTAATCCACTACATAGTCACCTTAAATAACACAAATCTTGATATGGTTTGGTTAATGATAGAAATGTGTGCAGTGATTTTCTTTGAATTGATATGAGGATGGACTTCATAATTTAAAAGGGAAAAAAAAAAGAAAAAGAAAGGGAGGAAATCCCATAAAAAATTGGAGGAAGAAGGTTAAGGTGAGGACAATATTGTCAAAGGAGGGCAAAAGAATTAACAAAATCAGAAAAGAGGTAGGAGCTCTTTTCTGTTTCTTTCTATTTTTCTGACCCAAAGTTTCATAATCTGAAAACTTGATCTCTAAATTAATTAAACCAAATGAAACTTAAAGGAAAAAAGCCTGTTTTTAAAATTAAAAGTGTCTATCCAAATGCACGACTTGCAATTTGATAATTATTCAAGAAGGAAAATTGATAAGTATAGGCTCTAATATTTTTGAGTTGTGATTTTAATCTTTTTAACCCGAATCCGATAAAAGAACGATGAAGTCACCGTAAACCGTCATCAAGCTACTCCATCATCAAAAGAAACTCTTTTGGGATTGGGATTGGGACTGCAGTGCACTTTTTTAATTCTGATCTGCAGCTTTCTTCTCGTGGGGATAAATTTGAATTCAAGCCTTCTTTATCAAAACTTTCCATAAACTGTAAGATTGAGTTCTTCATTAGCTAATTTGGCCATCACTACCCAAACAAAAAATAAAGAGAAATATGTTGAGCCATTTTGGAGTTGAAACTCTTTTGGATCGTCCTGCACCTTTTTAACCTCTATTCTGCAACTTTCTTTTCAACTTATAGGGAGACATCTAAAGAAGTTGAGGAACCCAGGAACTTCAAATCAAAATAAATAAAAATAGAGATTTAAATTTTAAAAAACAAGAAACTTCAAATCAAATAAATAAATAAAAAAACAGAAAGTTTAATAGGAGTCGTCGTTGATGTCATGGACATGAATTTTCTCCTCACTCGAATCAGCCTCTAGATCTTCTCAAGTATCGGGGTTTTTCTTCTCCCCGAAAAGGAATACACTTCTCCTCTACAGTTTCTGACTAGAGTGGCGGCGATTGACATCAGGCAGTCGCAACGGTAGGAAAATAAAGCAGAGAGGAGAGAAAAAAAACAAGAACACATGAAAGGAATCTGTGGGCTGGGTTAAGGGGTAAAGAAACAGGAGTCAATCACCCTTCGTCCTATATATATTTTTTTAAAACAAAATCCTTCATTTTGTAGATGGTGATCGGATTTATGTTGGAAAAGAAAAAAGGAATTATAATCATAACCTCAAAATATTTTGGAAAATTATAAAAGATAAAAAAATCCTTTGAGGATCATAATCACGAAATTCTAAAATTTCGAGGACTGAACTTACCAATTTTTCGAATAAAAAATACATTTGAATCGACTTTTAATTTTCATATTTAATTCGATTTTATATATTTACATGGTTAAAATTTTAATAAATTAATTATCTGATTATAAATTTCAATTTTTAAAATATTAAAAAAATTATTTACTATAATTTTTAACATGTTGTTCGAGTGTTTCTCACATGTAGATGCGAGGGGGTTCCCAAGACTCAAGTAGCAAGCCCAGCGACACCATCTTTTCGTTATTTTTTTTTTTTAATGTTTTTTGAGTTATTCGTGAATGCAAACGAAATCCAACCAAGGGATTCAAGAGGATGTTGGTGGGTTTGTTACTTGATACTTCCTCCGTCCCACAATATAAAATGTTAAATGTAATTTCACGTAAATTAAAAAACCATAAATATATATTATTATATCTAAAATAACTTTTATTTCTTATATTTATATCTATAATTATATTTCTTCACAATAAATAAAAGGACATATTAAATTGAAGGTAAGAGTAAAAAAAATATAATAAATATGCATTCTAAATTGTAAAATAACTTATATTATAATACAAATATAAGAGGTTAAAACGATTTATATTTTGAGATGGAGTAGTATTTTATTTTTGTTAGGGGAAAACTCACTGCGTTGGAGAGTAAGAAACAAAATGTTCACTCTACATCTAGCATAGAATTTTATTTTAGTACATGATAGTGGTTTAATCTAACGTGAAATCATATGGTTACGACAAATTCCAAAAGAAGTTAGACTTAAAGGAAAATATGTCAGCTATTATAATTGTCAACTATATATATAAATATATATATACATATACATATATATATATATACACGTGATTAATAGATTGCTAACAAGAGCATCTGGCTATATGTGCCTATCCATTACAATGTTATTTAAAAAAAAAAAATTGCGAAGAAGAAGAGGCAGCGATAAGTAATTGCTTCAATTCCAAAAGGTATAATTCTTGCTTACGCATAAGTGAGTCTAGCCCAACCGTCTGTAAACGGCAAGCACAAAATTGTACAAGAGCTTCCACGTCCGATTGTCCTATGACTGAAATGGACCTTTTCCTCTTGCTGTTTAGCCTAGCCTATACTCATTTGTATAAGAAAAGAGGTTTTTTTTTCCTGTTCATGGGAACCTTCTAAAAAAGAAAAAGAACCTATAGCTAGGAAGGAGGGAATGAACACTTTCCTGAGCGAGGAAGGGACTGATTTTATTATTTAAGGTAGTTAGTGCAAAGAAGGTTTGATTTGGGATTTTGGATTTGCAGTTGGTGGTAGTGCGAGGGGTATTGGGTGAAACTTTGACTTGGGATTTGCAGGTGGTGGTGGTGGTGAGAGGGGTGCTGGGGTGGTGCGATCGATGTAGGAGGTTGTTGGGGTGGTGCAATGGGTGGTGGTGGTGATGGTCTCCAGTCAATCGGAGCTCACTCTGCTCTGCTCGTGAGATTTCATTTTTTTTTTTTTTTTTTGATCTAAAAAGGTAAATATTATTAGATCAAAGTATACAAGGTATACAAACTACTCGGGCATACCCAAGGGGCACATACATGAGGTGCGTGCCCAAGTCAGTGAGTGGATAAGACATTAGGATACAAGGAGTACAACACCCTGTATACATATGTCTTGATCCTATAACATATCTCCTCGACATTAGCCAATCGGCTCTCAAAAGTGACTCGATTACGGGTAGTCCACAGGTGGTAGATCGTAGTCAGTAACCCAAGTCTCTTCCCTCTCGGCTGCCATGATGTGCCCCTTGCCTCCTTTCGGAGCCATTTTATAGCTGCTCTAATCGTCGTCATGCGTCTCGTGATGCCTAGCCAGCTTCGGATGTTCTGCCACACACTGCGGGAGAGAGGGCAATCAAAGAACAAATGCTGGTGGGATTCTTGTGCAGTCCGGCAGAAACAGCAACTGGAGTCCAGTTCCAGAAACGCAAGTCGATCCTTGGTGTACAGCCGTCCCTGGATTGCCAACCATGTCATGAATGAAAGCTTCGGTGGTATCCAGCCTTGCCAGAGATCTGCCCCCCAAATCTGCTGAGGTTTCCGTTGCCGAAGTCCATCATATGCCAGTTTCGTGGTGAACCGTCCCTCGGTAGTCCAGTCGACCAGGCGTCCAACTGATGCTACTGGAGAGCCCTCCTTGGTCAGTAGCAAGTCTCGAATGTCAAGGATCCGTTTCCACAGTGCTGAATCATCCTTCCTCTTACACACCGACCAGATATCCGAGAGGCGCAGGTAATGGTGATGGATCCATCGGACCCAAAGGGTGTCCTTCTTGGCATGGACATTCCATAGGGTTGTGGCCAAGAGGGCTTGGTTCCAAATGCGGAGGTCACGAAGTCCCAACCCACCTTCCTTCTTTGGGAAACAGAGGTCTGTCCAGGCGACTGGGGCCTTGCCCCGCCCCCACAAGAAATTCCTACATACAGATATAACTCTCTCCACAACCGTGTTGGGCAGTGGGAGGGCACTCATCCAGTAACACGCTGCTCCTTGAAGAACACTGCGTACCAGTTCCAGGCGTCCAGCATAAGTAAGGCTGGTATGCTGCCAAGCCAATACGCGGGAATTAAGCTGATCGAGAAGGGGCGCATAGTGTGTAACTTTGAGTCGGGCCGGTGCCAATGGAATACCAAGGTATCGGCAAGGCAGCAAACCAGTAGAGAAACCAGTGTACTCAAGGATGTCCTGCAGTTCCTCCGGGGGGATTCCAGCCGCGAACACCTGCGATTGTCCCTGCACACACCATTGCGACGCACATTGTAGTGCTGCTATATATATATATATATTTGAAAGAAGAAAGAATATGTATTAAACATGAAAAAGATTACATAGTGGGAGGATATTCCTCCAAATTACGAACTATTTGAGCTAAATTCTGCACTCTACTTTATGAGATTCTACCTGTGGTAATTGAAAATCTTCCTCAAACGGGCATTTATTCCTCCAAAACCAAAACACATGTGCTACTGTCCTAACCATAAGGTTCCAAGGAAAAAGGAAATCAGATACACCCTAATCTAGAGACAGATTCCAATCAACCCAAAAGCTAACATGACAAGCATTAAAAAATTCCTGATAGAATTAAAGAGATAGCAATGCCTTCCAAATCCTACTAACCTTCTTACAGTCTCTTAGTGCATGTAATGAACACTCCTGAAGGCCTCCACATAAATCACAGCAAGGATTTTCACGAATATGTCTCTCAAAAAGGAATTTGTTGGTCTTCAATCTGTCCCAACGAGATTGCCACATAAAGGTAGAGTAACGGAGGGGAATTTTTGAATCCCACATATGCAACCAACCATTAGAATTCCCATAAGAAGGGGCAGGAAATTAATTTGTAGGTAGAAGGTGATGAGAATTTTCCATTTCCAGACTTACTCCAATATGGCATATCTGGCTCCTTTGGATTTGGACTACTAAGTTGTTGAAGAAGTTCCAATTGACTACTATTAAGGTGTGGTGATAATTCCTGTGACTGCCAACCAAATTCCTCTAGAAAATAACTTGCTACAATACATCTGCTATCCTCCACAAGGACTGGTATGTTAGCTTGGGAAGAGAGCTTCTCGCCTAACAACCAAGAATCTATCTAGAAGAGAATTTCTTCACCATTGCCAAGCCTCCATTCCAAACCTTTGTCCAACAAAGAAAACTATGTATTATCCCTCTCCACCCAGTAGATGAATGAGCTCTTCTAGATCTTCCTATCCAATCTCTCATAGTCCCATTTTTAACTTGAAGTATACAAGACCATATTTTTTCCTTATCCTCAAGAAATCTTCTGCATAATCGAGCTAAACATACAAGGCTGACTCTGCTAGCAAGCGAAAACGCAAACCACCCATAGATTGTTCTCCAGTTAACAGGATGAAGTCTTCTCCTATCTTCTAGACCACTCCATAGAAAACCACAACTTATTTTCAACAATTTCTTAACAACAGTTGGTCGGGAGATGCAAGGTCTGCATAGCATAGGATACACAGTACGAATCAGGATACATTTAGCCCTGAAAAAGAGAACTTTGCTTTTCCAACCACTAAGTCTCTTCTGAACCTTATTAATGAGCTATCCAAACATATCTTCAGAGACTCCACCACTCAAAATAGGGACTCCTAAATAAGTTCCAAGATCAGAAGTTAAAAGCACTCCAAAACGGCTAGCCACATCTTTGTGCATCAAATTACTAAAAATATTCTAGGAATCAAATAGTTTCAATTTAGAAAGAGTTTTTTTTTTTTTTCATAGAATGAGCAAAACTCTTCAAGTAAATCTCTAATAACTTTAACTTGTCTCCTTGAAGCCTGCCCAAATAGGATAAGATCATCTGCAAAGAATACATGTGATACAGGAGGGGCTTGTCTGTTAACCAAAATGGGTTTCTATACCTTCGATTGGATAGAAGACACAATTTTTGTGCTAAGACTTCCGTACACAATACATATAGATAGGTTGACAAAGGATCTCCTTGTCTAATGCCTCTCGAAGGTTTAAAACTAGGCAGCTTCTCTCCATTCCATAGGATTGAGAGACTAGTGGAAGAAATACAGTTCATTATGAGATTAGTTGTGTCTTGTGAAAACCCAACTGAGAGTAAAACTTGATTTAGGAAAAACCATTCAATACGATCATATGCATTCTCTAAATCGAGTTTGACTGCAAACCAACTTCTTTTCCCCTTTTCTCTTCATTGAGTGTATCATTTCTTGAACAAGTATAATGTTGTTTGCTTCCTATTTGCTCAGGATAAAGCTACTTTGCCACTCTCCTACTTATTTCTCCATTAATGGTTTGAGGTAATTCGCAATCACTTATGTGATCAGCTTCATAAAAATATTGCAGAGAGCTATGGGTCTAAGGTGAGAAACTACTTCAGGCTTGCACATCATAGGAATGAGGACAATAAAGGTCTCAGACACTCATTGACAGACTCAGGGAAAGTAGAAGAATTCCAAATATGAGTGACAAAATCAATAACAGACTCTCCCACAATGTGCCAAGTATGTGTATATATTACTTCAATTTGTATTCTTCATAAAAAGATCAAGCATTTCTCATTTTTATAAATTTGGAAGGTATGTTGGTTGAGACGAAATATCAATCAATTAATATGCAATAAATGTCACATAATGAATGTTAATAAGAGAAAACAACAGAGAGGATATTTAAGGCAATAAAATAATAGGATCACTCCTTTCTAGGGTTTTGTATCACAAAGATAACCTAGATAACCAAAATATTTAGGTGGATGATCAAGTATATGTTGGAAATGCAAGGTATCAATCCTTGTACCTTTTACATGCTAAGCGAGCAATGTACCATCTGAGCTACATCCCATTTATTTGCTACTTTTTGTTATACTAATAAAAATTTAACATGCATCTCTAAAAGATCAACAAGTCCAGCACCCTGTTGTATGAGTAAAAATTTAACACGTGTCCCTAAAAAATTGAGTCACATTGAAAAAGAAATCTTTCCATTCTTTTAATTAATCAAAACTTTTGAATTACTTGCATAAAATTCAAGTATTTGTTGGAGATGCAGGGTATCAATCCCCGTACCTCTCGCATGCTACGTGAGAGCTCTACCATCTAAGCTACATCCCTTTGTAAATGCTAAGTGAAAGAAAATCCATACCTATCACATGCTGAGCGAGCGCTTTACCATCTAAGCTACATCCCCTTTCATGTTAACTATGAATTTTTCTTTCATACAATTTGAAAGATTTAAGCTCTCGCATGCTAAGTGAGTACTTCACTATCTAAACTAACATCTCTTTCATGTTACAATAATGCCTGATCAAACATCGTGTGATGATTCTTGAATGATACAAGTAAAGAAAAATGAAAAGTTCAATATTTCTTGCATGTGAACAAAATAATGAAATAACATTCGTCTTAAAATATTGCTCTACCATCTAAGCTACATCCCTTTGTAAATGCTAAGTGAAAGAAAATCAAGTCGATCCCCATACCTATCACATGCTGAGCGAGCGCTTTACCATCTAAGCTACATCCCCTTTCATGTTAACTATAAATTTTTCTTTCATACAATTTGAAAGATTTAAGCTCTCGCATGCTAAGTGAGTACTTCACTATCTAAACTAACATCTCTTTCATGTTACAATAATGCCTGATCAAACATCGTGTGATGATTCTTGAATGATACAAGTAAAGAAAAATGAAAAGTTCAATATTTCTTGCATGTGAACAAAATAATGAAATAACATTCGTCTTAAAATATTGGAAATAATGGACTTTAACAAAAATACCTCCCACATGCGAAGTGAGCACTCCACTATCCAAGCTAACATCTCCTTTTATGTTACAATAATGCTTTATCAAACATCCTGTGATGATGATGATGATTCTTGAATGATATAAATAAAGAAAAATGAAAAGTTTAACTTCTCTTCCACGTAAACAGAATAGTGAAAGATCGTTCATTGAACGTATAAGTAAAGAAAAATGTAAAATTCAACTTTTCTTGCACGTGAACAAAATAGTGAAAGAACGTTATTTTTAAAATGGGGGAAAGAAAAATGTAAATATGAATAGGTTGGAGATACGAGGTATCTATCACCATTCCTCTCTCGTGCTAAGCCAGATCTCTACCATCAGAGTCATATCCCCTTTTATGTTAATTGAAGAAAATTCAAAGTATTAATCCAATTCTTTTTTTTAAATCAATTCTGCCAAACATCTCTAATAGTGCACCTATCTAAAGTATGCTCATTGGAGCCCCACGTGTCACAAAGTTATTTTTAGACACCTTTCTATTATGTATCTTTATTTTTCAATTGTTCTTTCTATGGTATTTAAATCAAATTTCATCACGATGGTGGATTCGTAACTCATATTCTTCCAAAAACTTCGAAGCACCCGTAGCCTACCCCAAAAAAGTGAAGCACCTCTCCCTCCCTTATTTTCTCTCACTTCTTAATCATCGAATTTAGACAACCATTGGGGTTGCTCTATCCATGTATGATTATCCGAAATGCAAATTGTTAAGTTACATAAAAGGTCCTCTTGATCGGAAAAGTCAACAAAGATTTTTTCTTTTATTTAACACATTTAGATCGAACTATTTAAAGAATTAAGACCCTAAAAATTGTTTAACAAATGGAGATGCGGGTTATTGATTCCCATTCTTCTTGCATGCTAAAGCGAGCACTCTACCATCTGAGCTACATCCCCAAGCTTAGTTAAAATTTTTCCAAGGTCTCCCTGTGAACTTACTGCAAATTAAGAAGCTCAAGGAGAAGATTTTTTTTTGGCCAGCATTATAAGAATTGAAAGACTTGAGAGTAAAGAAAATTGTAGAAATGGCCAGAAACATTTTCAAACCTATATAATTTTTTCTTGTCATTTCCTCTCGCTTGCCATTATACAATGTCAACAAGGAAAAGCTGCAAATCGATTGGATATATCTCTACAGCCTATAACGTTTATATATATGTATATTCCTTCTTCCTAGATAGAGAAGCCAGAAATGTAAATGGCAGTTCAGCTGTACCTTTTTTTTTGCAGACTGCCCTCCTAATTAGATGTTGCAATGGCGCTAGTTGATCTGTATTTGTATTTTGTTGCCCAGAAGAGATAGTGCAAGAAATTCAGTCCACTTAGACCACACATCAACCAATAGAACCTCTCCAGATGATAGTGATTCAAGTTGCTTCCAGAAAGCCATGGTTTGTGGTCTGAATTTGCCGTCACACTGTTAACAATAGACACAATCACTGAGCTCAAATAGTACCCCATTGCCAATGATGCCCAAGAAAGAGATGTGGCCAATGATCTCATACTTCTTGGTGCCTCTGTGAAGAAAAATTCCAATAGCCCAGCTAATGTGAAAAGATCTGCTGATCCCAGAAATAGGTACTGGAATGAAATCCAAAGAAATGAAATATTCAAAGGTTGAGTGCTGTTGATTAGTCCATTATCAATGGCCACTCTCTTCCGCTTAACCTCAACCAGAGCAGCCACAGCCATGGCTATAATTGAGAGGAGCAGTCCAACTCCAATGCGCTGGAGATGAGTGATTCCCACCTCAGTTTTCGTTACTCCACGTGCAAATGGGATGATGAGTTGATCGTAGACTGGTGCTATTATCATGATGAAGACTACAGGGAAAACTGGAAGTGAAGCTGGTGGGACTTTCAAGGAGCCAACTTTTGTGTCCATAGTTGCTGCTTGTTGAACTGAAAATGTAGAGAGCTGAGCAAGGCAGCAAGTGAGCACAATGGTGCAAGCAAATATTGGGAGAATTTTAAGCACTATCTTGACCTCTTCCACCTTTTGCACTGAGCAATTTAATATACTAAAACTTGGCCTGTTCTCTGCTGCCCTGTTAAGGAATTTAAGACTTTCTGAAGGATTCAGAGTCTCGGATTCAACAGTTTTGCCACCTGTATTTCCACCATGATAATTCGAGACGGGAGTGGGTGAAGGGCTCGTACCCATGCTCGCCACCGCATTGCTCGAACCCCTTGACTTGCAAGAATTTAGCAATGCAGCTAGCAAAACCTGTTAGATCAGGAAAAATACTCTGTCAAAATGCTAACGTGTTAGCCAAATTCAACTAATCATGTAATCTTAATCATGAATGTTGGGTTATTAGGAACATTCAGAATTTTTTATTTTCTTTCTTTTTAACCCGGGGTTGAAAGATGTTAACCAATTAAACTCCTAATGAATGTGTAACTATTAATGTTGTAAAATTCATGCCCCACCAAGTACTCAAGCATTTGTGCTCCTAGTTTTCCATGAAATAATGTGCTAGTACCGTGAAACGCACCTTAAGTATTGTTGTGAATGGACTCCCTTGAGGTATCTTGTTTCTATAGTAAGTTGAGCCTAGAAGGAAGATGGGAATTGACAAGAAAATTGTCAATGTGGACATTCCAAAACCCCATTGCCACCCTTTATTGTCTTCAATCCATACCACAAGAGTCACTGCAATTAGTCCTCCACAAGCCAGGGAAAACACAAAGTAGTTGAAGAATGCCGATCTTTGCTTCCTTCCTCGTGGGGTGCTCTCATCAAACTGCTCCGCCCCATGAGTTGGCAATGATCCCTTAATTCCTCCAACACCCAATGCCACCAAATAGAGGCCTATGAACAACATAGCTGCCTGTGATCCATGAACTTGCTCGCATGGAGCATTAGGAATGGCAGGAGAACATTTTGGAGGCTTCAGGTTCTTTGATTGTGCTTGCACAGTCAAAATCACCAATCCCTGTTTTCCATACAAATGTTCTTGAATCAGAACCAACCAAGAAGAAAATTTCATAAATTATATTTTCTTGAATTAAAATTGGTTAATAATCATATTTTTCTTCCTTTTTTTTCCCCTCTGAGTCTTGATTGCTCAATACAAGCTGACAGTGGTACTGACAATAGTACCAGTATAATCTTCACAAGGCCAAAAGTTGGGGGTGAAAAAAGTTGTCAACTCCCATCACGGGAATGGAAAGTTTAAGTTTCCCTTTTCTTTAGGTCCAAATTTTGCATTATTCATTCTGAAATCAGGTGCAAGAAAAAGAAAGCCATATGTGCATATCATCTAAATAATAATTCAATGGTAGGGGCATCTTCAAGTCAAGTAGACATCAACAAATATAAATGAAAAGTAGAGTTTAACCATCAAATGGAGGCTGATCTTCACATGCATCAACAAAAAAAAAATTTCCTCAAGATTTTACCAAAAAAGAGCCCTCCATAAGTGGGGTCTTAGGAAATAGGCAACTTAACAGAGGCTCATCCATGCAAACACAAACAGCTGTCTTCTTCATTACAAAAAAATAAATAAATAAGTGGCCTTATCAATTCTATTGGCCAAAGTAGTAATAATGCATAATATGCATAGAGATAATTATTCATCTTTGATATGTCATCATAAAGATATTACCTATTAAAAATGGAATGTTATGTGGCTCTCCCCTAATGGAACCTACTAAAATTGAAACTCTCGTAAATATAACCATACACCTGTTCCCTGGACCTGGATGGAAGGGCCGATTGACATTAATATATATTTGTTCCATTCCATTAGTCCATACCATATCTAGTGACACCGACAAAACCCTTGACTCTGTTTTCATCCTTCTGGTTATTTGACAATTTTTTTCTCTTCTAGTCCAATCTTATTCTACTTTCTTCAAATGATTACATATGGCATTAGTACAAGTAGTATATTACTAGAAGAAAAAATTTGGAAAAAGAAAATTCTTTTCGAAAATTTTGTGTGATGCTGAGATGAAGAAAAGTGTATGTTGCACAATGAAAGAGGATAACATGGAGCAGACAGTGACGGACTGATGCAGATTCATATTCAGTGGAAATACGCTATTGGTTGATTACTGAGGTCTTGTCGAACACCAGAGACAAAAACGTTAATGCCAGGAAACAAAACTTAAAGAGTTGGATATGTTACTTTTTCAACAGAAAATTTTGAGAAAATGAAGTGCGTCTTTTTTTTCTTTTGTCTTTTTGGTAGGAACGACTGACTCATATCTGGGTATGGAGGGTCCCCGAAAACACTCCTACTATTGTAATAGTTAGATACGATGCATGTTTTGAAAATATATATTTCAAAAAATTAAAATTCTTTCCTGAATTTTGACAAATTCTAAAATGGAGTGTTGAATTTTGAAACTATTCAAAGGTCCACACTGCATAAAAAAGTGACCCCTTTTAGATGAAATCTTTTACCTGTCAAAGACCGTGAAGTAATGGATCCTTGTTGACATATATGTAGCAAGAGGATAAATTCAATACATATATATATATATATAGGACATGGAAGGAGTATTTTTCTATTAAAAATATTAATATTATAAATCTATGAAAAGTTTCGGTGTCAACATAGCATATAGAAAATTATTTTTTAGGAGAGGAAAAATATTTAAAATGCATAGAAACGTGCGAAGCATTACTATGTCCTACAAATGTAATTTCCTTCCATCCACATTTTCCAACTTTTTGGTGCCTTCGCTGCTATTTTGCACAGCGGGCCTGAAACATGAAACAGATTCGTGAGCCAACGTCACGTGAGATTTCTTTCTCAAGGAGATGATGATGATGATGATGATGATGCTGTTGCAGTGCGGGTCATGGACCCAACCAGAAAAAAAGACTTCTTTTAATTTTTTTTTTTTTTTTTAAAAAAAAAAAGGGAAGAAATCTATGAATGGACCGAAAAACTAATTATTGAATGATGACGATCATATAATGCTAAATTAATAATATGTGAAACTCACTTAAAAACTCGTGATGATGAAATAAAAAGAGGGGAACTTCCCAAAAAAAAAAAAAAGTAATAAGGTAAGAAATTAATTACCAGAAGTTCAATGAGTGCACTGATCATGAGGATGAGATAGGTAGTGTAGAAGGCATCACAGAGGAAGCCACCGAGAAGGGCGAGGAGGAAAGCAGTGCCCATGAAATTGGTGACGGAATTAGCCGAATCGGACGGGGAGAAGTGCATGTATTCCCTGAAGTAGAGAACCAAATTGCTTGCATTCGCTAGAAATGCCAAGTTCTCCAAAACTTCCACAACTGCACCAGATAGATATTTTGTGATTTCACATTTAAAAATAATAAAAAAAGTTTTTCTTTTTAGTCATGCAAAGCAAGAAAGGATCGACTTTGTTGAAAAGCACTGCTTCCACACACGAGCATCAGTCTCTTATGTCAAAAAAAGCAATTTAGAAAAGATGGAAAAGTAGACATGCAAAATAGCTAGGATTAGGATATGTGGGAGGGAAGGGGGTGGTGTTTTTATTAAAGGTGGACGTTTTTTTACCCAAAACGAAGGCGGCAGCCACCATGCCTCCATGCCGGCCTTTGAGCGCAGGCCGGTTTCTCCAATCCACATACCCATCCCATGTGTCCAATTGCTGTTGTTCAACTTCCTGTGCAGCGAAATGGAACAAAAAAAGAACTCATCATCAGGGGAATTGAATCATGAAAAGGGAAACAAATCATATACATATATGTGTTTGAGAAAAGGATTGAATGGGAACCCACCATTGTTTTTTTTTTTCTCTCTGCTTCTGGATCTCTGAAACTAACACGATCGAGATCAAGAAGAAAAAGGGAAGGAGTGATGGAAGAAAGAGTAATTTTAAAGGGATCAGAGAGGAAAAGGGTCCAACCAGGAGGGAATTGTCTAGACCCTTTAGAAAAAGACTGGAGGCATTTAAGCCCTTTTTATACTAGTATTTTTCAAGAATATTAAACGAATAAATATCATTTCTTAATTACCATATAATCTGTATAGGCACTCTGCTGCGCAGGTACCTACTTTATATAAGAGATGAGATGACAAAGGGGGGAAGGAGGAGTTTAGTCCCAATTTGAGAGATGATGATGGGTTATATATATATATATATATATATACAAATCTATATATATTTATTTTTTAATTTTCCTTTCTAATTAAAATAAAAAAATTGATGAGGTATATGTTATATATATGGATTTGTTTGGTTTTAAAGATATGTAATTTCCTGAAAAGAGGGGAGAAAAGAAAATATTTATATAAGGCCATCACCTTCATTATTTCTTTTTTTTTTTTTCATTTTAAATTAACAATAAACAGGTCAATTTAAATGTATTTAGATTATTTTATTAGAATTTGTTGCTCATTAAAATAAAAATATATCAGCATGAACATCAAATTAAACTTATGACCTACATTATCTATCCTTCACCTTCGAACCAGATACCGTCACACCTTGTATTATTTCATCCCCCACCCCTTACTACATAAAATAAACAAACACCATATGACATCTAACAAATTAGGGGAATAAAGAGATCCAAACTAACGTGTATACCTTTGACCAAGAAACAATAATAAATGATAAAGTTCTGATACCCCACCAAAATATTTATGGTTGGTTCAACACAAAATACTAGAATAAGTAAGAAATAATTTTATGGTTCATTAGATAAAATAGATGTTTCTTTATTTTATTATTTAAAATTTTAAGATTATCTTAATTAAATGTCTAACTTCTTATTGATTAATATTTTTTAGCAATTTTTTAATTAAAATTTTATAATTTTTAACTGTTAACTTGTTTATATATTAAGTTAATATATAATAAAAAAAATTAAATATAGATATAATTTAATTTAAAATATAGTTAAAATAATATCATTTAATGAGTTGGATGTCCTTTTAAAATAAAATACAATTAAGAAATAAAAAGATAAACATTGTGCATGCATGAAATCAGGTTACAAGATATCCTTATTCTACAAAAGCATTGAACACACATTTTGACTTTCTATTCCAATGAACCAAACAACAGTTTATGCATTCTTAAAAGATATTGACGTCAAATTAATGCATTATACAACATACTTTAATAATTAAATAAATAAAATTTATTTTGAAATATAAGTCATTTTATAAAATTTGATACTCCCTCCATCCTTAATTGTAGATCATTTTAAGTTACTTTGTTAATATTAGGATAAGTTATTTTCACCAAAAATACTCCTATTGAAGAAGAACATTGAGAATAAAAAAAAATTATGGAGAAAGAGAAAGCCGGAATAATATGAAAAGAATGGGTAAAGTATTCGTGAAATTGTGGAGAACGATAAGAGATTTTTTTTTAAAAAAAAAGAATTAAAATTTTGATATAGACATGATTCATGTCCTTACATATGGAACTTGTGGTCCATATCAATCTAAGTAAATGAAAAAGAAAAAAAAATCAGGAGTGGTATTGTATATTAGTCTCATCAGTAGATTCATATACTTATTGGATAATTATTATAATGTAATTCAATGTACATGAAGAGTGGATTAGATCCATATCATAATTTTTTAAAGAAAAATGATTTATAATTAAAGATGGAATGAGCATAACTTTATGATTTTTTCCATTATCCATAATTCCTTTTCTTGAAATTTTTATTTTATTTTTTTGATAATTTCTTGAAATGTTATGCATGTGTTAAAGAATTGGTTCTTTAAGTAGCTCTTGTCCCGTTGGAATCCATGGATAGTCAGTAGACAGTATTGCTTATGTCTGAATTTCTGAGGATGAAAAACGATGATACCATTTGCGTATCAGATTATCCTTTTAGTGTTTCATGATGGTTGGGGTGGGCGGAGCTCAGATTATAGATCTCGAGTTCCCGATTTGGATATCGTTAAACAATATATATATATATATATATATATATATATACGGTTTTGCTATGGTGCGCTCCGGCCGTTACCGTAACGGCAAATTGCTACAGTGCACATGCAGCCAAGCAACACTGTAGCAATTTGCCGTT